>NW_025902001.1:31214-82037 GCF_018835915.1 Vigna umbellata
AGAGAGAGAGAGAGAAACAGAGAGATGCAGAGCCTTAAATATGGTGGCATTTACTTTGCCAACGACTCAGGAAAAAATAGGAGGGGGCACATTAAATTGTGAGAATGGAAACAAATGGAAAAGAAAGGCATATTTTGAAGTGTGACAAGAAGAGAAGGGCAGTGAGACAAGAAAAGGAGTCCAGGTTCCAGGGTTTTATATTTATGAGTCTGGGAGGGTAAGTTGGTACGCTGCCAACCACATTTGAAATTCAAATAGTATGAAATGGCTTTTGGAAAGTTTCTCAGTGGTTGGTGTGAAATTGTGAATATAGTGATTTGATTGAGTCTTGCTAACTCGTGTCATTCATTCTCTGTTCAACCAATTATGTTTGGTAATTGGTTTCTCAACAACACATCTATGTGCTGCAAAAAGTTTGATTTCCTCAATATCAAACTCATCGTCACTTTCTTCCACATTCAAAGGCAGAGATATAGATGTAAGTGGACATACTTGTTAGAAATCAAACCCTCTTTGGTATAAATCCATACAGGGAAGTTCATACATCACTATGAAAGTATATTCATGATTCATAGAATCTATAAAAATATATTTAACGCCGTTGCACAGGATCGTTAAATTTTCCTCTCAGCAGGTAACACCTCCAATTTCACATCACCACCACCACCTTCATCTTCGTCATCACCACCTTCCTCCTCCCCCACTACTCTGAGCCGTTACGAGAACCAAAAGCGACGCGACTGGAACACGTTTGGGCAGTACCTACGGAACCACAGACCCCCACTTTCACTCTCACGATTTTGAATACCTATTAGACGCAGAAACTTCAGAACCCCAAAATCCCAAACCTAAAAAGAAAACAGAAAAAATTCAGAATATTTAGAAATTGAGATTGGAATTCAAAATTACCCTATTGTAGCAACAAAGGTCGCAATACAGTTCAAAAAATAAAAGCGACAGAAAAATGAAAGAGGAAAATTTCAAAGCTTGGTCCAACGTGATTGTGTCATTAATCGAAAGGGAGAGGAATGGGAATTTAGGACTCACAGATTCGGCGTCAATGGTGAAAACGAGAAGATGAAAGGAGGGGAAGGAAGAAGATGAGATTGGGGCCGGAGCACAATTTTTTAATCACTTCCTGCCACGTCAACTTTAATGAAAAACACTTTCACTGCCACGTCATGAAGGTAAACAGCCACGTTGCACAGGATCGTTAAATATTTAACGCCGTGACCAAAAAGGATTAACTTGAACACTTTTTTCACAAAATGGGACCAAATTGAACATTTTGAAAAAGGTAGGACGAAATTGAACATTTCCCTTATAAAGAGGGACAAAAACAGGTATTAAGCCTTAAATTTAAACCATTATATTTGACTATTTTCTTTCTCGTGTTTAGTGTAACAAGCAAATACATTCTTGAGCATGCGGGTACTACATCATGCCATGGATGAAGACAATCATCCGAGCATGAACTAGAGAAGATTTGACTGAGGTAATAATTTACATTTGAAATATTACAAATCTCAATCAACTTTACACATTAGAATGAAAATAATAGTAAAGTTTTCTTGATCTTGTAGCGGTTAAACATTTCATCTTCATTGACAAATGCCATAATAAGGAAGCTAAGACAGGAATGGGCAAGATATCTTAATGAAAGATGGAATTAGGCTAGAATAGTTTACTTTACTTTAAGTTCTTTTTGTTTTGATATTGATAGCTTTAGTGTTACCTTTGATATAATTTCGACTGTGAATAGATGAATTATGGTTATATATACATTGGAAAAATTAGTTTTTTGATTTTCAGGTGTAGTAAAATTAAGAAAAATGAATCAATTTAAAAAAAACCATAAATTTAATGTCGGCTCATGCACTAAGAGATGCCAATATACTTATATTGACCTAAACGACGTCAAATTCCTTCCAATGCACACCCAAAGTAAATATCCGCTGGGCGAATTTCTCTGAGGCTAAGTGAGAGGGATGTCACCCTCTAGGTATATTCGACATCCATGCCATGTCTCACCTTTCTTTAGTGTACGTCAAATCCTCCATTACATCCAACAAAAGGAATGACCATTAATCACAAATTAGATGTCGAAGTTCTTATGGGACGACGTCTTATATCTTAAATTAACGTCGGCCCTTATAATTCAATGTCAATTTAATGTCTCCGGATATGACGTCGACCTCGACTTCGACGTTAAAGGTCGAGAAACACTGACATTATACGTTGTTTTTGTACTAGTGATTGATATAGGAAACTAGTAATTATAGGTTATTTTGACGCTTTCAATAACTTCCATACTCAAGAAGAGAATGATGGTTATGTGATGGAGACTAGTACGAGATCCCTAGTCTATTTGTTATTTGTTAGTCGTAGATGCTTGAAAAGATTAACCTTGAAGTGTGGTGAATTGTTGATGAGGATACTATTGTTGTTGTTATACCACCTCAAAGGCAGGACCTCTATAGTTTGATATCAATACATGTATCCAAATGGTCAATCTAGAGTTAGATAGTGAATTGTGTATGAATTTTGTTGGTAATTTATGGTTAAATTATTGAATGATGATTATAAATTATGCTTATGTGTGTTTTTCGATAAACTAACTTAACATTTTCTTTGTGTTTGTGTTTGTTCATCTCTTAGATTGTAATGATCATCTTTATTATGTGAGTAGATGAGGAGCTATCTCTGGATGAGATGTTAGGTGGCAATGATGGAGCAGAAGACCAGTCTTAAACTTCTTAATGACTGATGTTGTATATATATTTATAGTTGTGTATAGTTTCTTTTTGATAAACTTTTATATACACTTTAACTCTCTAATGTAAAGAGTAATGTTGAATAATATTTTATCTTCTCTTAAATAACTATAAAAGTTCATATATATTTTTCTCATGATTGTTCTAGTTTTATTTAGGTTTAATAGGTTCGGAGGTCCCTATATTTGCGGGTTCGTTTCAATTGGGTCCTCCAATTTTGGAAGTGATCAATTGGGTCTTAACTTAACAAAATTAAGTCAATAATACCCTTTCCGTTAAATGCAATGGACAGCGTTAACTTTTTAAACAGATGGCATGTTGAGTCATCCTTTTATTTGCAGGTGGCAAAGTTTAAGCTGAATATGTGGATTTTATATCATTTCAAATTGTAAAATGTAATAAAAGTAGAATTAGGGTAAAATGTAATAAAAACATAATTAAGGTCAAATGTAATAAAGGCATCCTTCTCCAGTATTTGTCCTTGTTTTCGTCTGCAAACTCCTCCGTTCCCAAATCAGAACCCTAAATTGACAGCATTCTCATATTTTCCAATGGGTTCGAGAGGAGCCACTGTGGTGCTATCGAGAGCAAACAGGATAAGAACGAAGCTTCAGTCTGCGCTGGAAGCCACCGTTTTAGAGGTGGACGACGTGTCGCACCAGCACGCGGGTCATGCTGCCGTGAGGGGAAGTTCCGACAAGGAGACCCACTTCAACGTGAAGATCGTTTCGTCCAAGTTCGAGGGTCAGAGCCTCGTGAAACGACACCGTCTCGTCTATGACCTCCTCGCCGAAGAGCTTGAGTCCGGCCTGCACACCCCCTCCATTGTCGTCTATGACGCGTTGCAGAAGCTTGAAACTTTTCAGATGTGAGTTTGAAGCTTCTATCTTCCTATTGTCAAAACAAGTTCGTCTGCACACCAATGTTTGAAGAGTACCAAAGTGTCACCAAAAAACATATGAACAGATTCTCCTTGCTGGTGGAGGACATTGTCTTCCCGCTCTTCCCTCCACTCCCTCCTCCCTCCTCCCTCCTCCCTGGATTTCCAATTTTTCACAATATCAACAACCTTTCATCATTACATTCTGGATACTCAAAACAACAATAATTACAAAAAAAATATACATTTTTATTATTTTTAATCTCTTTTTGTGCTTTTCTTTATTTATCAACTTACCCCACTTTCTTTCACCATGGCCTTGGCTTCATTTTCAAAGGAGGCTTTGGATCTCATGCTGTAAGAACCATGTGTGCTCATTGAAACTTTTTGTTGGTATGTTTCTTGTGGATGGGTCACAAATTTAAGATATTTTCTAATCAACTCCGGTGCCTTCATTAGCTTTTAAATTTGGTGCAAATTTCAACTAAATTTAATAAAAGTTAATGCAATCGTAGGAAAAGTAAGCTTTTTTTTATCTCTTGGAATAATATGAGTGACAAAATTGAAACACAACCCTAATATGAAAAAATAAAAATTGCGATGCAAATGCGAGAAGCGGTGACAAACTACACGTTGGGAATAATCATATAAAATCCACGTATTCAGCTCAAACTGTGCCACCTGCAAATAAAAAAATGACTCAGCATGCCAACTATTTAAAAAGTTAACACCGTCCATTGCATTTAACGGAAAGGGTATTATTGACTCAATTTTGTTAAATTAGGGATCCAATTGATCACTTCCAAAATTGGAGGATCCAATTGAAACGAACCCGCAAATATAGGGACCTCCGAACCTATTAAACCTTTTATTTATGTGTGATGTATCCTAATAGTGATAGTACCATTGAAATTTTGAAATTTTACACATAAAACCTATTAATATTTTTTAGAAAAAGAATTGAACATAATCTAAAACTTTACGGAAAACTGGTAATTAAACATGTTTATGGTAATCTTTCTCACTAGATAATCTCTATTAGATTGTCTAATGCTGGTCGGGAAAAGTTTTATATGCTATTAAAACATCATTATAGTTTCTCTATCTTTATTAACTTAGTTGATTAGTGAATTAGATATTATTTATAAGTTATAATATCAAATAATAGAAAATTAAATTAAATCTTAATAAAATTTACAACAGTTCTAAAAATTTAAAATTTTAATCACATTTCTAAACTCAATTATAAAATTCTATATAAATTTAAACACAAAATATATAGAACTTTAATTAAATCTTTACCACAATCCAATTCTACTCTGTTGTAAAAAAAATATTTTTTACAATAATTTTATATTTATTAAAAATATGTGATTAAAAAAAATATTCACATTTTTTTAACAAAGATGAACTCTCTTAAAACTAGTTACATGTTTAATTGATCTAAAATGCTTTTTATAAGAAAGATGAACTCTTTTGAAACTAATTACGTGTTTAATTGATCTAAAATACCTTTTTATTTTTTGTATAAATCACATGAAAAACATCAATCCTTAGATCGATTTCTCTACTTCCTCCTCCTCCACGTCACCTTATTATTTTAGTCAACCTGAGGTCCTCTTCAAATTCACGATTGAGTCTTTCCAGGCCCACATAAATCTAAAATTATACTCAAATACAAAAATATAGGGCATACAATTTCATAATTAACAAAGAAATAAATACATTAAATTTTATTAATTTCATTTTAGATTATTTATTCTTTAAAATATTTTAAAATTTACAATTTTTTTTTTTATTTTCATGAAATATTTCAATCATCACAAAATATATAAAAATTTCTGAATATTAAACAACTATTAATGATTAAAATATATATCTTTGTCAGTTAGAGTGTTTTTTTCGCCATTTTTTATTGATGTGGACTGAAAATCTTTCAACTTACATTGAAAAAACAATCATAGTTAATAACGTTTCAGCCAAAATCAGACTGAAAAAAATCATATTGAAAAGAAAATACAAATAGAAAATGCATAAATTTGAGAAAACAAAAAATATTAAACTTTTACATTTTTTTAGTCAAATTGCGAAATTATCTAATTTTGAATAATTTAGTTATTCTCATAAAATTTTAAAAGAACAATGATACTCATACATCTTTATTTATCTACATCTATTATATGTTTGTTTTTTCTTTTAATATCTTTCTTTTTATCACATCGTATAAATTATAAATTTATTATTTTTATTATCTTTCTTTCTCTCTCTATATATATATAATAAGTAGTAATGTATTTTTTTAGATGAATCATTTTTCTAACAATAAATCATTCTCTTAAAATTTCCTATTTCCCTTTTAAAAGAGTAAAGTGAGTAAAAAGTACTCAGTTTCATCAATTGACTTTGTAGTTTTCTTGTTACTTGTGCCAACCAAGTTTCACGTACGATCTTAATGGTGGTATGAATGAACGGCTCCAACTTGTCCGATGCCGTAGCTAAGATAACCACGCTGCATTCATTTCACCATTAACATTGATATGTTAAGATGCCAACTTTTTATTATTTAGTTGGTTAATTATGGTCTTTTTTTCTTTAAACTATAAAACAATTTAAGTTCCTTTTTCAAAGTTTCATTCAACATCTTTAACTTTAAAAGATATTTAGATTTAATCCTCAATAATTAAGTGTTAACTGTTTTTTGACTTGGCAAAAATAGTGTGCCATGTCACCCAATCATTTTTTTACATATGTCATGTATTAGTATTTTCATTTATTTCGTTTTTTTTTTGTTTTTCTTTGTTTCTTTTTTCCTTTCTCCTCATCTCGAGCTGTCTTCATCCTGGTCCAAGGTTTTCAACCTCTTCCTTCTTCTTCATCTTCAGTATGCTTCCTCCATCCATTTTATCTGTTTTTGCATTTTATTTCTCTATTTTCACATTCGATTAACGAGTTGTGTCCCTGGGTGAAGAACATTCAAGTAGAGTGGGAAAATAAGATGATTTCAATGGTGTTGGCGCCTTTATATGTATGACGAATGAAGATTAATTTTGTTGGATTTTCTGTGATTTTATGTTCTGTATGAAAATAATTTTTGGAATTTTTGATAGTTTTGATAATTGGAAGACGAAGTTAAAGCTAGACGTGATAATGGAATTTTGCATGTCGTTGTGGTTGTGAGGTTAATAATAAATGATAGATATGTTGAAGGTGGAAATGGAAAATGATTATGTGTGTTGTGATAGAAGTGTTTTGAAGAAAATGGAGTAGAAAATTAGTTTTATTCTTTAAATTAAATAATTTACTTGTCTTAAACGAGCAGTTGACGTGACACTTTATTTGTCACGTTTAAAAAGATATTAACTACTGAAGACCAAGTATATGAATTTCAAAAGGATAAAGACGTTAATATAACACATTTTAAAAAAATAAAAATTGTTTAATAGTTTTGGAATAAAAAACATATTATCCCTTCTTTATGCAATGTGGTTCCTGGAATGCCACTGTACTCTCAACAAATTCGCCCATTTTACTCTCTATCTGATAATTATGATTTGAGCAAGCTGATAGTTCTGACCAGATTGAAGAATTTGTTCTGAAAATGTCTTCACATTCCAATTCTTAAGTCAATTCTCTACGACATCTCTCTATCTTATGTAGTTTTGTCTTACATCGTATCCAAAATTATTGCCTACTCAGAAGTTGCTAAATGTTGACTAACTTCTCTTACTTATATCTAAATATAGCCATTAGTATATTAATTGAAATATCTTTCGCTTCGTTAGTTATTACTTGTTTTAACGCCGACACTTTATATCTGCTGATTATTTAAACACAAGTAGTGTGATGAGCAGGATAGTGTTTGGTCAAATCAATATGATTGGGTTAAGATGTTTTCACTGAAATCGTTCCTTCCTTGTTCGGGTTAAGAAAACTGGTATTAAGTCTTCTATATACATATAAAACCTCAGCCCAGTGGGCGCGTGCATGCGTGACCTTTCTGAAGACTTAATTGGATGAATTGACTCCTAATAGTCAAATATAGCAGCTTGAACGATATAAAATACCCCATTCTCATCCATTTTTAACACACAAATTAAATCCAAAAAAAAACATGTCTTCAACCTTCTGCATAGTTTTACTCGTTGTTCTATCCTTCGGCAGTGTACTGTCGGAGCTATGCAACCCACAAGACAAGCAAGCCCTTCTCCAAATCAAGAAAGACCTTGGCAACCCCATCACTCTCTCCTCATGGCTTCCAACCACCGACTGTTGCAACAGAACCTGGCAAGGTGTTTCGTGCGACACCGACACCCAAACATACCGCGTCAACAACCTCGACCTCTCCGACCTTAACCTCCCAAAACCCTATCCCGTCCCTTCCTCCCTCGCCAACCTCCCTTTCCTCAATTTTCTCTACATTGGCCGCACCGACAACCTCGTCGGTCCAATCCCCACTGCCATCGCTAAACTCACCCAACTCCGTTATCTCTATATCACCCACACCAATGTCTCCGGCACAATACCCGATTTCTTGTCACAAATCAAAACCCTCGTCACCCTCGACTTCTCCTACAACGCCCTCTCCGGCACCCTCCCTCCGTCCATCTCTTCTCTCCCCAACCTCGTCGGGATCACCTTCGACGGCAACAGAATCTCCGGAGCCATCCCCGACTCCTACGGCTCTTTTTCGAAGCTGTTCACGTCGATGACCATCTCCCGCAACCGCCTCACCGGGAAGATTCCAGCGACTTTTGCGAATCTGAACCTGGCGTTCGTTGACTTGTCTCGGAACATGCTGGAGGGTGACGCGTCGGTGTTGTTCGGGTCGGATAAGAACACGCAGAAGATACATCTGGCGAAGAACTCTCTTGCTTTTGATCTGGGGAAGGTAGGGTTGTCAGAGAACTTGAACGGGTTGGATCTGAGGAACAACCGTATCTATGGGACGCTACCTGAGGGACTCACGCAGCTTAAGTTTCTGCATAGTTTGAATGTGAGCTTCAATAATCTGTGTGGTGAGATTCCTCAAGGTGGGAACTTGCAAAGATTTGACGTGTCTTCGTACGCTAACAACAAATGCTTGTGTGGCTCTCCTCTTCCTGCTTGCACTTGATCATTTCCTTTCCAGATTTGGTAATATATGGATGCATAATGTTTGCCTTTGTAAACATCTATAATTCTGTCTCCACCTCATCAACCCTTAGATTGAGAAAATAAGTTTATAAGACATGTGATACAATAAATGCCTTCTATCATTACCCTAAAAGTGAATAATAATATTTACTTTAGGTAGTATACTACTCCTATCTCTCTCCGTGTGTCAAAGTTAAATATATTTTTAATACATCAAGCTTATTTTATTTATTCGTTTAATCATGCTACTAAATAGTTTAAATATTTATTTAGTGTGGGAACAACTTCAAATATTAATATTGCTTTAATATAAATTATCAATTAATTTGAGATAATTAAAAATACTAAAACTTGTATAATTTGTAACAGGTTGGAAGTTTTGTGTAACAGGATGGATTTTTAAAATAATAGAAAGAAGGTAAACAGAAATAAAGTGAAGAAGATAAAATAGAAATAAGATGAAGAAAATAAGAATATAATACAACGAAAGCTGAAAATAGGAATACAAAAGAGTATTTTCATAATGAAAATTAAATAAAACTTACAGTTTTCATAAACGAAAGAACTTGTTAGAAACGAAATCTTATTATAAATATTTTCTTCATAAAATTCTTACAACTCTTATATATATAACTTACATACTTATTTGTCAAACTTCTCAAACTTCTGCATTCTGGTCTAGATAGAATTCTCATCAAGATAGAATATTATTGATATAATAAAACACACTGGATATTACATGTTTTACAATAATGTCCTTTAATCATTTACATTTTTATTCTTATTTTTAAAATATCTTATTTTTATCAAACTTTTTATGACGAGCTTCTTGTCTTTATTTTTTTTTTCTTTTTCAAATTTATCATGATGAGAAATTTTTTTTTCTTAGTGTTGTCATATTTTTTTTCTTCTTTATCTTCTTTTCTTCTTTTTTTTGAGTGTTGTCATGTCTTTTGTTCATCTTTGTTTTCTTTTCTTTTTATGAGTGTTATTACATCTTCTTTTCTTATTTCATCAAACATATGAAATGGATTAAACTGAAGATTTTCTTCTTTTGAATCTATCTTTGATGCTAATGAATTTGCCCGTTCAAAGTCCTTCATGTTTGTTATTGTTGCTAATTCTGTAGTAGTCTCTGTTTTTTAACCATAAATAATAACTTCTATAGGTTAATGCTAGACTTGTTTCTTCCTTCTTTTGTCGATAATTGACTTGTCATTGATCAATAATTTTCTTATTGACAAGGCTAGTATTAACTTTGTTCCACCACTTGAGTTTAAACCTTCTTGAGAGGGATTTTATATCTACGTTTTCATAAATTGGTTCTATAATATATTCCCAAGTTACAATCCAAGTTATAGACTAAGTAGTCACAAATGATATCAATCTATAACCTGAATCAAACAAAGTCTTTTCTCTAAAGTAAGAATAAACTTCTGTAATTTGAGATGGGAAAATAGACGGCAATGAGCCGAATTCTGAAAACCATTTAATAAATCCTTTGGAAAATTTTAGGGAGATTATTCCTCTCCTAAATCAGATAAACCATGAATGGGTTTCTGGATGAACATATAAGGCTTTGGATCAGACTTCTATATAATCATAATAATTGTACGTTTGGGGGTTAAAGGTTCTTGAGAAGGATTTAGAATCATGGGGTCGTTAAAGGTTCTAAAGATAATGTTTTTAAGACTTTTAGTGTTGAGAAAAGGATAATTCATTGTCATTTTTAGTATGAGATATTTAAGCAGAATCAGTATCTACTAAAATAAACTCATAAAACATTCTAGTTTTGGCTAGCTCTATCAGATGGTAATGAAAATCATTGGGAATACTAGTAAAAAATCTTTGATAATAGTGTGCGGTGACACTTTTGAAATTATATTGACAGTATAGGCCTCGGTTGGAACAGACCGACGACAGTATATGCCTTTCGGCCTCGGTTCTGAGGAAAACCGCGACTTATTGTCCCTACAAAATTCTGACATTCCCCCAAGACAGTCTTGAAATAAATTTACAGGGAATAGAATAATAAAGAGTTGGTGGGTCTGACTAAGTTTTCAAAAATGGAAGGGGCTTCCAGTTCGGAAAAAATAAAAAAATAAACTCAAACCGAGAAGGAAAATGAAAAATGGGAGGGAATGAAAAAAAAATGCAAGGGAGAAGAAGGAGCATAAAAATAGGATATTCTTTATTACGTACGTAGATAAAATCTGTATATAAGGTTGAATTATTTATGAATCAAAATCGATAAATAAATATTTATATGTAAT
The DNA here is from genome assembly GCF_018835915.1 of Vigna umbellata. The sequence continues at coordinate 42,275 of NW_025902001.1, forward strand.
GTTAATTTACCTACGAATTATAATTAGTAGATAATATTTGTATATAATAATTAATTATGAATTTATATTCATATGTAATAATAATTGATAAGTAAATCATGATTTTATTTTAAATTTTTTGTGATGTACTCTTTTAACATCCCTCGCCCTTCCTCCACTCCAAGATCAAGGACATATGCAGCTTCGACTACCGAATCCAGAGCAACCATGTTTGATTAAGGAGTCACCAAAAAGGCCATGGCCTTATTAAGTTGCACAAAGCAATACTATTTTAGATTTTGAAATTTGCATTTGAAAAGGTTGGATAAAAAGCAGTACTAAGATAGAAGATACACCAAATAATATCTGAAAAGAAAAACAAGTGTCTAAACTTACAGGACATCAAAGGAATCCAATGCTAAAAAGACAAAGGTAAGCACATCGATTAAGGACAACAGCCCTTGAAACTGTTTTAAAAGCAGAACAATAATGTGGACACAGTCGTATCTTTTCATATCTTTATCCTTCTCAAGAAGAAAACCTTGTACGTAATTAAGGATATCAGAAGAACCACCCAAAAATAGAAAATAGATATGAGAATTAAGAAACGAACCTTTGGTTCAGATTTGTCTGTCCATTGTATAGAGGGAGAACCAATTTAAAATTTTCAAAATAAAGAAAATTTGATCTTCTAAATAAATAAAATCAGAATTTTGAATTATCATAAAAGATCTCCAAAGATCAAAGTACCATAGCTGGCAAAATTCTTCTTCAGGTAAGCCAACTTTTACTAATAATGTATATGTGTCAGTGACAGAATATAACTATGAAAGTGATAATTCTTTATGACTTCAATTCAGGTTTTGATAACAGTAATAATAGCTGGCAAATGTGACTTAACCCCCCAAAAATGAGACTAATCATTCACGCCACCGATCAATTAACACGGGTCTGTCTAGATAACAGCTAGGATCAAATACTCTGATCTGCAGTAAATATTAACAAAAAATGAAACAAAATATTCATCATGACCATTGAAACAGACTATATTACATCAAATTGTCCAGTGTATGGTGTAAAATCATGTACCAAGAAAAGCAAGGGGTACTCAATAGCAAAACAACAACACTGATGAATAAACCAAAAGTGACTGACTAACAAAATAACTCACCGATGAATAAACCAAAAGTGGTGCTCCGTAATATAACTTTTTCTTTTTCTCTGTATCTCTCTTCCCTCCATACTTCTATATATGACCCAACGCATCCACATTTCACAGATTAAACCACACCAATCGAAATCTCTGCGAACATGGCACGCTTAAGCATCACCGTACTCATCATGGTCCTATTCTGCAGAACTGCACTCTCGGAATTATGCAACCCACAAGACAAGCAAGCCCTTCTCCAGATCAAGAAAGAGCTTGGCAACCCAACCACCCTCTCCTCCTGGCTCCCAAACACCGACTGCTGCAACCCGCAATGGGAAGGTGTCTCATGCGACATCGACACCAAAACGTACCGGGTCAACAGCCTCGACCTTACCGACCTTAGCCTCCCCAAACCCTACCCTATCCCTTCCTCCGTCGCCAACCTCCCCTACCTCAGTTTTCTCTACATTAGTCGCATCAACAACCTCGTCGGTCCAATCTCCCCCTCCATCGCAAAGCTCACCAAACTCCGTTACCTCTACATCACCCACACCAACGTCTCTGGTCAGATACCCCATTTCTTGTCCCAGATGAAAACCCTTTTGACCATTGATTTCTCCTACAACGCCCTATCCGGTACCCTCCCTCCCTCCCTCTCCTCTCTCCCCAACCTCCTCGGAATCTCCTTCGACGGCAACCACATCTCCGGCGCCATCCCGGACTCCTTCGGCTCCTTTCCGAAGCATTTCACGGTGCTGACACTCTCCCGCAACCGCCTCACCGGCAAGATTCCGGCGACGCTGGCGAAGCTGGACCTGGCGTTCGTGGACTTGTCTCAGAACATGCTGGAAGGAGATGCGTCGGTGCTGTTTGGGGAAAAGAAGGAAAGGCTGCAGAAGATAAACCTGGCGAAGAACTTGCTGGCTTTCGATTTGGGAAAAATAAGGCTGTCGAAGTCGAAGGACTTGGGGGCTTTGGATCTTAGGAACAACCGTATCTACGGGAGTCTTCCGAAGGTTCTTACGTCGTTTAAGTATCTGAAGCTTTTGAATGTCAGCTACAATAATCTGTGTGGTGAGATTCCACAAGGTGGGAAGTTGCAAAGATTTGATGAATCTTGCTATGCTCATAACAAGTGCTTGTGCGGTTCTCCACTTCCTGCTTGCACTTAATTACTGTCACATTCACAAAATAGGTATTATGTGTGTTTCTCCTTCATGCTACACGTGGTTTTAATGAGTAATTAATCCACGTTTAACCTGTGTTTTTAGTGTTAATAATGATACCTATTCTAATGTGATGCTATCTGTGTTTCGACATGATGTCATGCGTGGGGTTTTAGTCACTTCGACTATATTCAATGCTTGTATTTTTTTTCTTTTAATATTTATATTTTAAATTATATAGTCAATATTCTAATCTGCATTCCTTAGAAAAAAATAAAATATAATTAAAACGTTTAAAATAGTATAATAATATTGAAAGTAATTGAAAAATATAAAAATGAGAATGCATAAAATTGTAATCCCGTGAAGCATAAAGACAAAAATGCAATGCGGTGCGGAAAAGGTGAAGAAAGCAACCAATAGGAAAAAGGCGGAAGGCAAATGAGTTTGAGGGCTTGTTTTCCAAGGAAATGACGCAGGATAACTTTGTTTTTAACTGTAATTTTCACTGTGATTATTTAAGGGTGTGTATTTATCTAAGGGTGATAATTTGAGAAAGAGGTTCGACAAATTTGAGTGAATTTGAGGAATAAATTGTATGTTTATTTTAATAGATTCGAAAGTGATTGAGGGTAATGATTTGAGGGAGAAGGATTTGATAAATTTAAGTAGATTTGAGAATATTAAGAATGGATTTAAAATTAAAATTTATGAAAGTTTTCGTAAAATTTGATAGATAAAAAATGTATTAATTAATAGAAATTAAATATTATAAAAAAATGTCGTGTAAAAGTAACATTAAATTATATTTATTATATAAAATAAATTTTAAGTATTGAAAACCAAAAGAAATAATAAAAAAAAGTAAAATGAAATTATTTTTTGTAATCTTCACCCACACGAAAAATAATTACAAATAAACTTCACTCACACAATCCACCATTATAATATTTTTATTAAACTCAAATATAAATATTTGTATTATAAAAATGTATAATTTATAATAGTGAATAAAAAAGAAGTTGAAATATTACTAGGGGTTTGTTTTCTTTACTCCTAAATTAATGGTGAAAGAAATATATTAATCAGATGATGGACCAATTTTGTGGGTGGTGGTGGAGGAGGTGTATGAGTTAGACAATTGGCCTTGAAAGTAAGAGGGTTTCGTTCATCTTTGTTTTCTGATATATTATTGATTAAAAAGAGGACCTTTTTGAGGGGAACAATGAGAGAATATGTCATGAGTGATTTACTCGTGCTGGAATGTATTCTCAACTTACTTAAATTCGGTTACGCTATGTAATGAAGGTTATATGTAATTGGTTCTTTCTTTCTTGTACTTGATTACTTAAATTAAAAATGATAATATATGAGGACAAACTAGACATTTCATCAAAAATTGTTTTAAATTTGTACAAAGTATGAAGATTGGAATTTTAAGTAATCTCGCAAATGATAACAGATTAGAAATAAATAAAGTATTAAAGTAGATAGGTATATTAAAATAATGAAATCGAATAATTTATTTTAAAATAATCTTATAATATAAATAGAATTTTTTAAAACTCGGTTCATTATTCAAATCACTTCTATCTCTCTAGAACATTATTTTTCTTGAGTTATCTCACTTCTCTCTACTCTTTTTCACTCCTTGATCCACTGTTTGACGATCAGGAGGTACCTAAGAGATCACAACGTCAAAACCTACCTATTTGCCCGATCAATTTATCGATTTGAGCAAGTAAGTTTTGTTCCTCTTTTTTAGGTTTTCTCTAATTCTATGATCATACAGAAATTCTGCCTTGCATGTGTTTGAAGTCTCCTTCTCTTGATTCTTAGTTCAATTTAAGTTCTAAGAGTCGTTTCCTATCACCGATTGGTGATTTGTAAGTGTTTCTAGAATTTCCTTATGGTGCCAGCAAACTGTCGGGGTTTCTGTGAGTTGTGCAGAGTTTAGTCGAGGTAAGGGAGCTAGGTTACTACTTTAATTATGATTTAGTGGATATGAGTGATGATGCATGTGCACTTCGTATGGATTGAACTAATATGTTGAATTTTAGAGTATATGTATTATGTGTGATTGAATGTTGTGAGAATGAATTGATAAACTATGTAATGGATTGAGTTGAGTTATGTTTGAACTGTGATTGAATAGGTGTTAAGTCAGAATCTGTGATAAGAAGGTTTGGTAATGAGTAGTGTATCTTTGATTTTGGGCTAGTTTCAAGGAAGTGGTGAAAATGAGAATTTGAGGTTTGATGTTCAATTGGTCTGTTGGGACAGTTTGGGTAAGTCAAATGAGATTTGAGTCCTTAAATTGCTTAAACAAGTGTCAAAAATGGTAGAACATGAATTGGGTCCATAAGTTGCTGATTTGTGAGTTTTGAAGAGTTAATTGCTTAGGAAACACTTTAAAATGATGATAGTAAGGTTTAGAAACACTTGCTCAAATCTAATTAGGTATATAACAAAATTTAGGAGGATTAGAAGTTGGGCAAAGTCTTTTGAATTGGTAAATTTTGGGTAGGGGCATAATTCTACAGATTTTGGTGCTATAGATTATGCAGACTCGCTAAGTGAGTGGAGTCACTGAGCAAGTGGTTGTAGATAGACCCTCTATTTGAGGATTCGCACAGCGAGAAGGTGCGTTGAGCGAATGATTGAGGTCTGGGAGCATTGTCAAATTAATTTGATTAGAAAATGGGTGAGCTCTGCAAGTGAGTTAGGGGTCTGGGCCACTATTTGAACTTTCGCATAGCGAGTTGGGGCGCTAAGCGAGAGGTTGGGGTCTGATACCACTAGTAGTTTAATTCGCTCAGTGAGTTGGGTCGTTGAGCGAGTGAGTTAGAGGTTGGGGTAACTGTTAGTGGATTCACACAACGAGTTGGGTCGTTGTGCGAGTAAAGTCTATGGTCGCTCAATAGGTGTGTGCGTAGAGCGACTATTCCAGATTGCCATGTATTCTTTCTTCTTTGATCTTTATTGGTTTGAGTTATGTAATTAATTCAATTGTGGATGATGTATGACTATGTATGAGCATTATGTGAGTATCAAAGTAATGTGTATAATGAAATTGTGAAAGTATGCATAATTATATCGGTTCAAATGATTCCACGGATGGTTATATGGGTTCCACGGGAGGACTCTTTCGGTATGGTTAATTGTTATTAGAATGAATACAGGGAGCTCAGTATTGGGGGTTATCCTAACGCTCTAATGATCTTTCATTCTCAAATAGAGAGGATTGATTCATGTGGTGAGAGTAGTAGGAGATCCTAGTGTAGGCGCTACTCAGAGGCCTATTGTGCGGTAACGGACTAACCTTGTGTGTGTGGTACGGTGAAACCCATGGCAATGACTTTGCAAAGCAGTAGAGGTCACCACAAGTGTACAAACCGCCATAGCTCGATATTCATTCTAAGTCCCGACAGTCAAGTCTAAGTCATAACATATTTAGGATGTTTGAAATAATTATATCATATGCATGAATTAAGTTTTGATTGTATGTTTTACTAATGTATGAATCTTTTATCTATATTGTTTGTATGTTATCTTTGATTCTCTTCTTTTGCTATGATCATCCTATGACTGTGAGCAAAAGGGGATGAGACTTCTTTAGAGCGTGCTGAGGGTGATGTTGCATATGCTTAACTGGCAGGACTTAGATGTTGTAGATAACTTTATCATAATTAGTTGTAAATAAAGTAAAACTTTATAGTTTTTTTGGGAAGACTATAAAACTTATTTTATTTTCCTCACTGTCTAAATTGTTCTATAGTATCATGTATGTGATAACTCTTTTAATATAGTTTTATGCTATATTTTTGGAATGTTTTTAAATCAATGGAAACGAAAACAATTTATCTTGTAATTATGTTTTCAAAAACCCGCGTAAACAACACCCTCTATGCATATGATAACATCCTATATCAACTTCATACTAAACTACACTCATTATTTTCAAGTACGATAAAATTATATCATTTCTTTTATATTTTTATTGTTATATATTTTTTAATTATTAATTGTAATACAATGTATTTTTCTTTTATATTTATATATATATATATATATATATATATATATATATATATATATATAAAAGTTACCTCTTATTAAAATGCTTCTTATACATGATTCTAACTTTTTAAAAACTTATATTTGGTTAAATATGTTTTTAATTTTTAAGTTTGGACTTGGAATTTGTTATTATTTTAAATTGATATATTTTGGATCTTAAATTTTAAAAATAAATTAATATAGTAATTTTAGTTTAATAACATTATTATTTTTAGGTTTGTTAAAGAGTTTTTCATCCTACTATTTAAGTTTGAACATTTTAAATGATATAAATGGTTGAAACGTCAATATTTTAACACTTCAAAAAAAATTAATATAATTGAATTAAAAAAGTTACATACATTCATTTTTAACATTTGAAAACTAAAATTATCAAAGTTTGATATATAAATTAATTTTAATTTTATGTCAAAAATATAAGAATTAAAAATATATTTAACTTTTAAAAGTACGACAAGACTAATTTTATTTTTTAATTTATGTAAAGGTTAAATTTAAATTTATTAAAAGTTTATTATAATTACGTTATTCTTTTAAATTTTAAAGTTAGTATTAGTTTGAAAACATTTTACTTTTTTAATTAAGATATCATTAACAGTGAAAAGTACTTTTAGTTGTTAGAAACATTTAATCAAAATTAATTGTAAGAATAAGTTGAGTTTTAATTAGAAACTTTGAAACTCTTGATTTATATTACTAATTTATTGTAAGAAAGATTTAATCAGAATTAACTATAAGAATAAGTTGGGTTTTAATTAGAAACTTTGAAACTCTTGATTTATATTACTAATTTATTGGTTATAGTTTAAAGGGGATTGAAATTGTATTAATAAATTAACGTTTTTATTTCTTCATATTTTAATATTTATTTTTATTTTATTTATTGAATATAATGAAAATTATATATAAAATTAATTTATTTGTATTGATTTAGCATGCTGTATTTATAATAAAAAATGATAACAACTAAGTCCAAAATATAAATAAAAAATATAAATAAAAAATAATAATAAATTAAATAAAAATAAAAAATAAAAATAAAATATCCATATAATATAATTAATAATTTAATATATTTAACATTATTCAAAAGTATATTTAAATTTGTATAAATTTATAATAGAAAATTCTATAACTTCACTGTTGCATTATTTCCTAGGAATATCATACTTCGACTTAGAAATCCATTTTACTGCTTCTAAACTTGGTATAGTTGCTAAAATCCTTAACATTTATTATGGTTCTCTGAACTGTATATCGACTTCTTTTAGAAGAATTTTGGAAACCATCATTATCAGTAGAATGCTTTTTAACTAATATAAATAATGTGTTCACTTTATATTGCTTTGTTTTTCCTTATCTTCTTACTGTTTTTCTTCTTCATTACCTGATATTAGTGTTCATAATCCTTAGTTTCTTCTTGGCCGTTGATCTATTTTGATGCTACATCCTCTCACGCCAAACCAGACAATGGAAGGGGACATGGAAGCCATTGCTAAAGTGATTTGATGGGCCACTTTTAAGCCATCTAACTCACTTCAAATGAAAGACAAAAAGAATCATGGGAGATACTATTACACTTGCCCATTAATCCAAGTGTTCATATTCCGAAAAATGTAGTCATGCACAAAGAAACTGATGGTAAACCCCCAAACAAAATGCCATCAGGTGATAGCAAAATCGTCTCTTATTTGTTCATTGTAGTATTACTAAAACTCAAAATTCAACCTTCCATAAATTTCTGATAGCTGAGAACTAAACATTTGCATTCCGCATAAGAAAAATGAATGCCTACTATACATACAACATTGACCATCTCTCAATTGAATGAAAAATGGTTGAGGGTGAATATGGAGAAAATTCACATAATGGTTTTAGGTCTATTAATTGATCTTTTGGATTTTGCACGGAGAGCCCTTTTAGGTGCGTCTGTAGTTAATGCATACATCTTCACAGCAAATAATTCTTCAGGAAATCCTTTCTGATCCTGATGGAACAAAACAGCAGCTTAGAACACAATAGTAAAACTAAAAAGCATGTAGAAAGAGACTCCCAATAATATCTTGTTCTCACAAGATAAAAGACTGAACCTGATAGGACAAGGAATCCTATGGTAAATCTTAAAAAGTAAATAAACCAAGGACATCACGTGGAAAGCTCTTTCTACATGCTTTTAGAAGCAAAACAACAGCTTAAAACACAAATGATAAAATCTAACTTTTCAGGAAATAACACGTACCCTACAACATTCTTTTTTTAGGAAAACAACACTTGTTTTTCTGATTACAACAACAAGCATTCCGTATTTCTTTTATAGTTACCAAATTTACCTTTAATCTGTAAACATGTAATCCACATTGTGAAAATAACTCTTTGAAGTACGTATCAGATCTTGTAACGCTTCGATCTTCATTGTCAAGCACAAATCCTGCACGGAACAAAGCATGAAAAAATCATGAAGGAAATTTTCACTAAAATCAAGGTAAAAATTAATTGATGATAGTTATGAAACTGAACTTGTATTATTACAAGGAACACTCAATAATAAATTTATATTGATATTGGTATTAAGGATGTGACATAGGAGATTAACCACTGACCTTTATTCATACCAAAACAGAACATGAAAAATAAAGAAATGTGAAGACTATTATTGACATGTAATATTAGGATACAATCATGATATTACGAGATATCCTTAATAGATATTTTAACACAGTCCCTCAAACTAAAACTAAAACTAGAACTTGGCGCATGTTTGAATATGAAAAATCATTAGAAGAAGTGACAGAGAATTGCTTCCGCGTGAATGTGGAGACAGTACCACCAACGCGAACACACTAAACAATATAAATTATCCACTACTGTGCTTGAAAATGGTAGAAGAAGTTTCAGATTAAACTCATTTTGTGCTTAAAAGAGCTAATGATCAAAAGCATACTAAGAGCTTTAAAGAAGTGACTTGTCCCCACATTTCAATTAAAACTTAACACGCTAATATAATTTGTTCCCCTCAACTTTCACCCCAAGGAAGTTTATTTGTGGTACTGTTCTAACATCTTAACATTGAGTTATAAACTTAAAATTGTTTTGCTCCATCATTTTCAATTTTAGTCCTTTGTACCTTGGGTCTGGACACTGAAAGTTAGGGAAACCATAGCAAGCTTGGAGAAGATGAATGTATGTTCAAATACTTAACGGTTGCTTGGATAATCTATTCTATCAACATGTCTATGAAAGAAAATGAACTTCTTCATAAGCTAATATATGCACAAGTTAAAAATAATCTTCTAGAGAAGTTGATATGATAAAATTTCTACATATTAGCTCATATTTAGCTTGTGGAGAAACTCAGTCAATTTTCCTTATCTTCTTTTTTCAAAATGCTTATGAAGAAGTTTATCCAAGACCCTAAATATAGTCAAGTTTGATATATAAGTCTTAGAAAAGGTGTCTGAGCCAGATTTATTAGTTTAATAAAATGCAGGAAATAAATCATTCAGTATCATTAGAAAGATAAATATGCAGCACGGGTAAAAGTACCAGATCTGGCAATATTCTCCTTCAGAACGAAAAATCCACCTGGTTTGAGGCCAACCTATAGTATGAAAGTGATAAAAGTTATGACTTCAATACAAGTGAGGGACAACAATAATGACAGGCAAACACTGAGTGCAAAAAAACGAAAGACAAATTAGTTAACCCACAAATTAGAAAATCACCAACATTATAATAGCTTCAATCAAACAAAACTATCATAAGGTTACAAATAAAATGAAACTGTGTACATGATTATGTATAACCAACAAACAAATAAAATCCCATATCACTAAGCTTTTATAGTGATAAATAAATTATATACTAGCTTTTACAGAGAAGACTATTTTTTACTACTATAGAAGCAGAAATATTCCATTTCATTATAGATGATTTTAGAAATGGTAACTAATTTCTCAATCTAATCTTATTCACTACAACTACACGAGCCTTGTACATTACTAGCAAGCACCCAGGCAAATAATTTTTGTAAATATATGACAGATGAGAACCAAAATGAACAATTTCAATCATTGCTGAGGAGAAATAATTAATAAAATGCATTACATTACTTTATCAATGCAATTACACGTCTTTGTCCTTCTAGGGAATTGGTAGATAAAGACGAAAACCTCATGTACATACTTAAATATGTGGAACTTCCCTAACACAAAAATTACTTATTTTATTTATTTATTTTCCTTAACTCCCAATTAAAAATAGCCTAATCTACAAAGAATATTAAATAAAGAATGAACTGCATACCTTTGCTCTATTGAAAAATGAAACAAAATCTTCATCTGTAAGATGACCAATACACCATTGAATCCATATTACATCATATCTTCCAGCATCTGGTGTAAAATCCTAAAGCAAGGAAAACAAGAGGTGCTCAATAACATTACTGAAGAATAGACAAAAAGTGATACTAAAATTATTAATGCCCATACAAACATCAAAAGTGCTAGAGATATCACATTAACTTGAATGTTTCAACTAAAGACTATCATGAACATGGTCTCAAAATACATAATTACTAATTTATTTTAAGAAGAGGAAGAGTTGGTAGATATGGCAACCATTGAATTTGTAGCATTATAAATACCATAGAAGATCTCTTAGAGCATTTACAATAATATGTAGCTTCTTCAAGGCCTGCATCTTAACAAAGATAAAATGCTAATTTCCAGATATTTATTTACTGGTTAAATGTTCGTGGAAAAAAACTCACCAAATGCTGCCTGAGAGAACACATGTTTTCCCTGATGGCCAGAAAATATGAAAAGAAATAACTAGTGTTTGAAAGACAAAAACATAATATAGAAATCCATTTAAAAGTTTGAACTAACGAAGTAACTTCGTAAAATTATAAGAAATACCAGTCTTCCTATTATTCAATAAAAGGATTTATAATAAATGTCAGTTTCCAGGTAGGTATTTACTTGTTAGATGTGAAAGCTCATAAGAAAAAAATACACAGTATTACTTGTGAAAACTTACAATGTCCCATAACAGCCAAATAATAAGGAAAGCCATAACCAGCGTTAAAAAACCATAATATAGAACTTCAATCATAGGAATTTGTTCATATTAGCCATTTTATCCATTTTACTGTGATATGTCCAGTCCACCACAAGATCCCACCACAGAGGGAGCTTTATCAAACCAGGTTGCACACCACTGTAATATGACTAGAATATAATCTAAAGAGATATGCTGTCATTTTCATGGAGGATAAGTACACACCTGAAGAGGAACACAGTAAAAATTAACAGCTTTGTGCACTGCATTTGTCTGACATCCCAGAGCCAAAGTTTGGCGTGCAGTCTCTAAGAATTGTGATACTGGCTCCAGGAGATCAACCTGAAATTTATAGTAAACAAGTATAAGATGATATTAACTATCCCTAAAAAAATATCACAGCATGGTGGAATTCCAGATTGAATTTAAAGAAAAGAAAATTATACACGTATAGAAGAGAGGCTAATGTACATGTGGGGCAAATCAACAATTATATATATATATATATATTTGAAGCCTTTTTATGGTATCTGAGAATGCGAATACACTATCCTCTATCAATGCAAGGAGCCTACATAAACTGACCAACCACAAAAGATAGGTCAAGCTTAGTAATACTAACATAAACAAGTTTTCCCACAAGTCTTACATATCTCTCTAGATTTGAAAATGGTTAACTTTGTTTTCCATTAATCTTTTATTTGAACGCATAGGACTATCCACATGTCTAAAATCAATCATTCATTACTCAACTTCGTCCATTGTTCAACACTTGATATTTCACTGTTATCTTTTCCAAATGATAATGAAAACCTTGGTCAAGAAACCAAAGTTCAACACAAACAGACCAAGATAAATAATTTTTATCATTAAGTTTTTCCAAAGTAATTGTTAGAACAACAGAATGACACTAAAATGCCCAACCTGAACACAGCCAGAGTAGTTCTCACAATTTAGGATAGAATCTTATACTATTATTTTGCTGAGAATACAATCCATGTATACAAGGCTGGGAAGCTATTTTAGGAAGCATAATAATACTCCTAGACAACCAGATCTCTATGATTGAGTGATATCCCCATTATTCACAATAATTATAATCTGTTAAATAAGGAAAAAATATAACTAATAAAAAACAATGATTCTGACAGAAATAAAACAAATTCTAACACTCCCCCTCAAGCTGGTGAATAAGTATTTTCCATTCCCAGCTTGGAAACAATACTCTCAAAGTTGTTGCTGTTTAGCCCCTTTGTTAGAATATCTACAAGGTTGTGTTGTGAAGAGACATATGGAGTGCAGCTCAGACCACTGTCTAATTTTTCTTTGATAAAATGTCTATCACCCTCAATATGTTTGGTTCTATCATGCTACACTAGATTATGAGCTATGCTAATAGCAAATTTGTTATCTCAATAGAGTCTCATTGGTTCATTCAATTTTATTCCTAAGTATGCCAAGATGATCTTTAGCCAAAGTAGTTCACATATCCCTTGTGCCATTACCCTGAATTCTGCTTCAGCACCGGATCTAGCAACCACATTTTGTTTTGTACTCTTCCAAATCACAAGATTCCCTCCAAGGAAAGTGCCATATCTCGTAGTTGACCTCCTATCCACAATTGACCCTGCATAGTCTGCATCTGTATATGCTTCTAGACTTACATACCCATTTCGTTCAAACAAAATTCCCTTACTTGGGGTTCCTTTCAAATAGTGTACAATTCTTAGTGCAACTTGTAAGTGAACCTCCTTCGGTTGGTGCATGAATTGGCTAACTAGACTCACGGCGAATGCAACATAAGGTCTAATGTGAGATAAATAAATCAGTCTACCAACTAGCCTTTGATATATTTCCTTGTCAATTACGGTATCTTCTTCTGCATTTCCCAATTTCATGCTATGATCAATTGGTGTACTTGCAGGCTTGATTGTTGTCTTACCAGTTTCTTTCAACAAATCAATGATGTATTTCTGTTGAGATATGAATATTCCCTTTTTAGAATGAGCCACTTCAATTCCCAAAAAGTACTTTAATTTCCCCAAGGTCTTCATTTCAGATTCCTTCGCTAGATGTTGGTCTAACAACTTTTGCTCCTCCTCATCATCACCTGTCACTATAATATCATCCACATAAACTAGTAACACGGTTGCTCCCCTTGACTTAAAGTGTTTAATGAACAGAGTGTGGTCTCCTTGACTTTGTTTAAAGCCCAGACCTATCATAACTTCAGTAAACCTCCCAAACCATGCTTGTGGTGATTGTTTCAACCCATACAAAGCCTTTTTTAGCTTGCAAACAGTGTTGGCAGTTTTTTTCCCTTATATCCAGGGGGCGATTCCATGTAAATCTCCTCTTCAATTTCTCCACGAAGGAAGGCATTTTTAACATCAAATTGTTGCAAGTTCTAACCATAATTAGCCGCTAGGGATAATATCACCCTAACTATGTTCATTTTTGCAACTGGAGCAAAGGTTTCCATGTAATCCACTCCATAGGTTTGAGTGAATCCCTTAGCTACTAACCTTGCTTTGTACCTCTCAATGGACACATCAACCTTGTATTTTATAGTATATACCCACTTGCACCCTATTGGTTTTTTTCCATTTGGGAGAGCGACCAAATCCCAAGTACTATTCTTTTCTAAAGCTTTCATTTCCACATCCATGGCTTGTTTCCATTTTTTTATCACTCATTGCCTCAAATAAAGAGGTAGGTGTGGTTGTGGTGTTTAGCCTTGTGAGGAAGGCTTTATGGGTAGGTGAGAAGTTTTTAAAAGGATAAGTAATTGGCTAGAGGGTATAGCAGCTTGGTGGTACATTTTCTAGTCTCTTTCCTAAGGGCAATTGGAATATCTAGGTCCTCATAAAATGGTGCTGAACTGGATTCGGGTTCTTGCAGATTCTGAAAATCAGAGTTTGATTCAATGGAGATTAAAAGATTAGGGTTAATTACCTCATGTAATGTTGGGTTGGATTGTTGGACATGGACAGATTCTAGAATGGACTTTTTCTTCCTTGTATAAACCAGTTTTTTCCCAAATCTTACATCAGCTCCATCTTGAGTGGGTTCCTTCTCAGCTGTTACACGTTTAGTCCCTATTTCTGGTCCTAAACATAAGTCAGGGAGCATAAGAAGATCATCTTCATTTCTTGCAGTCTCCCCCTAAAGATGATATTGGTGGAAGTAACTTTAGTGTTCAAAAAAGGTGACATCTCTGGACACAGAATTTTTTGGATGGTGGGTGGTAGCATTTATATCCTTTTTGTGTTGATGAGTATCCTATGAAAACACATTTTAAGGCTCTAAGATCAAGTTTACCTCTATAACTACTGTGCACATGGACAAAAGAAACACACCCAAATATTCTTGGAATAAGGTAGTTGGATGTGGACACATTAGGATAAAAAGAGAACAAAACCTCCATAGGGCTTTTGGAAGCTAGAATACTAGAAGGAAGTCTATTAATTAGATAACAGGCAGTGAGAGCAACCTCTCCCCAAAACATTTTAGGAACCTTATGTTGAAAAAGGGCTCGTGTTTGGTCTAGAAGGTGTCCATTTTTCCTCTCAACAATCCCATTTTGTTGAGGTGTTTTGACACAAGATGATTCATGAAACTTTTGACAAAAGGAAATAAGCCCACGATTAAAGTAATCTTTGGCATTATCGGATCTAATCCTCTTACTGCTAACACCAAATTGATTTTTTTCCCATGGAGAAAAAACGTTGAACCACATAGTTGACTTCGGATTTTGGTTTTAGTAAGAAAACCCATGTGATACGAGTACAATCATCTATAAAGGTAAGAAACCAACGGGCACCAGAAACATTTAGGATAGTTGAGGGACCCCACACATTTGTATGAATTAAATAAAAGGGGAAAGTGTTCTTATTATTACTAACTAGAAAAGGAACATGTTTGTGCTTAGCAAGTTCACACACATCACAATTGAGACTTGCC
The DNA here is from genome assembly GCF_018835915.1 of Vigna umbellata. Next base: position 57,671 of record NW_025902001.1, read on the forward strand.
ACATCTGATTTGCTAAAAAGGGAAGGGAATAACAATTTTATGACCCTAAAGGAAAGATGTTCAAGGCGACAGTGATGTAGGAAGACCTTTTCCCAACTGAACTTTATTGAATCAGAGAAAAAAGGTGTTATTTTCCAGGTCTGGTGGTAGATTTGGATGGTCCAAGTAATACAAGCCATTACATTCTCTAGCATCCAATCGTCCTTCCCGAGTACTTGTTCTGTAAAATACAAACATTATCATAAAAAATAGCATTACATGATAGATCTTGTATGAGTTTTTTTAGGGAAACTAAACTGACAAACAATTTAGGAATATGAAGGACACTTTTAAGGGTTATAGATGGGCTTATTTAAACTGCTCCTTGACCTATTGCAATCATTAGAGAGTCATCGGCTGTGGATATTTTCTTGTTGCTAGGCCAAGGGGTATAAGAAGAGAAATTTTTAGGTAGGGGTGTCATGTGGTCGGTAGCCCCAGAATCTAGTATCCAATATGGGTTAGGGTTTTTACTTGAGGCATTAAGTCCAAAAGAAAGGAAGTCGCCAAACGTACCTAAATGTGCTAGAGAATAACTACCTGTGACATATCCAACTTGTTGAGGAATGATCTCATCTGCTCTACCTCATCTTGGTTAAGTGGAAGTACTCCTCCTATGTTTTCTTCATTGGTTGTAACACCTATGTGTGCCTGTCTGCCCTTTCTAGTGTTGTCTTCCTTTTTTCCCCACTCCTTGTCACAATCTCTACTAGGTGGTTTTCCATGCAGCTTCCAACATTTATCACAAGTGTGACGAGGCCTGTTACATAAGGTATACCACAGTCCTTCACCTTTCTTCTCCATATTGGCTATTCCCCCTTTTTCGGGTCAACCATCATGGCCGATCTAGTAACTACCATGGTTGAATTTTCCATAGTTGGAGTTTCTAACATTATTCCCCTTCTACCTTTTTCACTTCTGACCATAGCTACTACTTCATTAATACCTGGAATTTTTTCTTTTCCAAGGATCTAGACTCTCACTTGATCAAAATCAGAGTTTAGCCCCACCAAGAAATCATAGACTTTATCTTGCTAAAGATACTCTTTGAGCATTGCAGAATCATCTAAGCACTTGGCTTTGATGATCCTATAATGGTATAATTCCATCCATAGGGATTTGAGTTGATTGGCGTACTCCATAACAATCTTGTTGCCCTGTTTTGCAGCAACAGTTTTCACCTTCACATCATATATTTGTGGAGCATTTTTAGCTTTGGAGTATGACTACTCCATGGCATTCCAAATTTCCTTGGCAAAATTAAGAAACATGCAAGTATCAGTGAATTATGGGATCATGGAATTCCATAGCCATGCCATGATCATAGAATTCTCTTCATCTCATTTTGTAAATTTGGGATCTTCTTCTTTAGGAGCATCTACACTCAAGTGGTTAGTTTTGCCTTTTCCTTTCAAAGTTCTGCGAACAAGCTGGGCCCATTTCAGATAAATCTGCCCATTCAATCGATAGGCAGTGTTGAGGTTCTGCAGTTGTTCCTAATTGCTCTGATACTATGTTAAGAAGTGGACTTTAAACCTAACTCAACCCTACAAAACCGGCTTGTAAGATGAGGTTTGTACCCACTTATATACTCTAAATTGGTTTTATCTCTAGTTGATGTGAAACTTTCAACACACTTCCCTCATGCCGAGGTATATACATCTCGAGTGTGAGACTAGATATTAACGGGTGGTCCTATAATTCAGGGATATGCTCATTATCCACAATAATTATAATTTGTTAAATAAATAAAAAAATATAACTAATAAAAAACAAGGATTATGACAATAGTTATATAGTTCAACCTAAAAGGTTAACCAAACCTGTTTGTTAGTTATGTTTACATAGCTTGGTAATCCGGGTAGACTTATACCCACCAGTACTTTCAAATATATGGAAACTGAGGCTTGTAAGTTGTAACCTCTATTATTTAGTAACATATATAGATGTTTTATTCCCTACAACCCGTTTGATCTAAATAGGGGTATGCATTAATTTAAAGAAGGATTAAACAATAATACGAGTACTAAAGTAGTGCCATTAAAGAGCAATGATATGGTAAAATATCATATTCAATCAAGCACCTGAAACATTTTTTTTGCATATTTCATTTATATTTCTCTTTACACTAACATCAAATTAAATAGAAAGGAACATTACAGCATCATTATGTCACTAATTCTCCATTTGGTTCGTAGCCTCTTATAAATGCCAACATTTAGCAACCTTTCCAAATACAAGCGTAACCCTAGACAAGAACTCAAATACTGGAATTGTACAATGAAACAACATATGATCCACTGACTTTTCATTGGAATTGTAACGGGCCCCCACCGCAGCAACAATTACTCAATATAAGCGTTGTTAGTTATGAACTATAGAATACTGACTCGGAAGAAATAGATAAGGAAAGTAAATCTCACAAACCTCATTGAAGTATCTTATTAAAAGATTTTTGGTGACTCTGCCAATGCCAGAACCACAATCTGAAAGTCAAGAGTCCGCTGATTAGAACATCCATGTCCAAAAATAAATATTAAAAGGGATTATTGTATTACATTCAATAAAAGCAGATTCCAAATGTCATAAATCCGAAAAGCACTCAGGAAATCAAACTAAAACACAATAGTCACCATTCACAAGGAAAAAATCAGGTGAAGTCTAAGCAAAAATCCCATTCGGTTCAAAAATCTATGAACATCATTACTAAGAATCCATTGCACGAGTGGAGTTCAATAACAAAGGGACAATGAAAGAGTACCAAGAACAACAAGCGGTTGGCGTCTCGCATCAGCAGGAAAACGTTCGGATAGGAGAATCTTCAAAAAATCCTCACTGCAACTTATGTCAGGCTCATTCACATTTGCAAACCCTCCCAATACCCCATCCATAGTTGGATTAACACCCTGCTCTCACAAACAATCAAAAAGCAAACTTTACAACAACATATTAATTGCAACAAACCCCAGAAGATATATCCAATTTGTTTGAATTTCTTCTGAAAAAAAAAAAACACAAAACCACGTAAGAAACAGAGACAGATATACCTCCCAGTAGGAGACGCCGTCGCGGTACCACTGGATCTTCTTACTAGAGTCACCCGTGTGTTCCCTCCACATTTCGTCGGCAGTCTTGAATTCACGGCCATAGGAATCTAAGCCAGTGGCGTCCATACAGCTGATTTTCTGGTTCGGGAAGAAAGAGAGCGAGGGAAAGTGCGAATGAGTTGCTGAAGCAGTGAATCCCTTAGAGCGTGTGTGACCACTAAACAGAGAATATGAAGGAACCCAATGGGACAGCATACTCAAGACTCAAAAAGAGGCCCAAATTTTCTTCTGTGTCGCACTGTTCTTCAGCGTGGAAAATTAAATTAAATTAAAAATTAAAAACAAATTATATGAATGTGATTAATTCTTCCTCCTATACAGAGATGGATGGCACTTATATAATTACATTTTCCGTCATTTTTCTAAATATACACTTGTATTATTTAGTAAATATTATTTTCTAATCACTTTTAAATATTTTTAAAACTGCACTATCTAATATAATATTAAATATTTACATACAAATTACTTTTATAATACAATTTATTCTCATAAAATTATATTATTGTAATACACTTATTTAAGTTTTAAGTTCATAAATTTAAAAAAATTTAATTTAGTTTTCTAAAAATATTTATGACATATTACGTTTTTAAAAATTTAAAATATTTTAATGGTTAAATACATTTGAATGATGCTTTGTGCACTTCATCTATTTCACCTTCCAATTGATAGTTATCTTCCGAATTGATAGTTATCCCCTTCATCTAATAAAATATGAAAAAAGTATAATGTTGGTTTAATTAAAAACCACAAAAGAACAATAAATTAAATTTAAATTAATAAACTACTCAAAAACTAAATAAAACAAACAACAAATAATTAAATAATAATTCATATTAAAAAATAAAATATTAATAAATAATTATAGATTCAAAAAATTAACAAACAGATTTAAATTTGAAAGTTAAACAAAATTAATTACATTAAAAATAATATTTAAATAAATATAAAATATAAAAAATACAAATGAAAAAATATTAGCCGTAAAATATTAAATATTTAAATAAATTAATAAAGAAATAAATAATAAATCAAATTAAAAAAACAATTAAATATAGTAAATCAAAACAAATTAAGAATTAAAGAAAGAGTCCCACTTCCAAATTCAAAAAACAATTAAAGAAAGAGAATAAAAAATTTATTCACCGCAATTCCAAATTCAAATGAGCCACACTTTGGAAGTGTGGCTACCGCAGTTGCGGCACGGTACAAATTGTGCTTCCAATTGCGGTACAAACTGTGCTTTCAATTGTGGTTACGGTGGACGTTTAAGTGCAATAATCTCTATAACCGCTCTTCCTTTAGCGTGCTTTCAACCACTACGCTTTGACTCGACCTTCTTCTCATGTAATCCAGAAATGCATCCCAACACATACAAACAGCACATATAAACAACACATACAAACAACAGTAAAAAGATTTTTTGTGGTTATATGGTTCTGAGAGGGTCACAGTTGGAATAATAGAAAAATAGGGAGGTACAGGGTGAGATTGGTGAGGTGTAGGGAGAAACACTCAATACGTTTTTAGTCTGTCAAGTATCACGTATTTTTGGGTTTTATTCCTCTTCCAAAGCTTGTTTCACTTTCATCATCTTCTTTAGGAAACTATAATATTTAGTCTTTGAAAAGCAATTGCATTAAATTTACTCCGAGGTGTGTGCCACATGCTAACTTTCATGGTAACTTTGCCCACATTTCATACCAACTATGTTATCAAATACTCTACAAAGTCATCGGATTCGATCCTCGCCATCACAGGGGAAACAAAACCTTTCATGGCATCATGATCGAAACCCTCACCTCTCAAACTCACTTCCTCCCACCTCCTCCATTGCCTCCATCAACTAAGGCGATGTTCTTCCCGTTGGAAATAGAGAAGGTCTTAACATCCGAGGAATCAATGGTATGAGTATGACCCCTTTGGTTCTGAACCTCCACGACGGTGGTTACTGGTGGTGGAGCCACGGCGGCGATCGTAGTTGTTGTGAATAAAAGTACAACATCAATTGCTCTCATTCTCGAATGTGGTTGAGAAATTTCCAAGCCTAACAAGCAGCTTAAGGATGCAAGAGTATCTTTGGTTTCTATTTTTAAAATTTGTTTTTAGTTTTTAAAATGCGATTAAATGAGGTGGCTTAGACAAGAGGTAGAGGAACAACCTTTCTTGGGCATTTCTGTTTTTTTTTAAAACAATTTTCAAAATAGATTTTTAACAACAATTTTATTTCTGGGTAACTTTAAATTGGTTTAGAAAACAACTTTTAAAACCAAAAGATGTGTTTCTCTCCTTTTGGACTTAAGAAAATATTCTTTGAATTTTTAGGCTCTGCATCTACAATCTGACATTGTGTTATTCTTTAACTTGATATATCCTATGTTGTGATTGATATTTGTTCCTCTTTTAACAACACTGTTGGCAATACTTTTTTTATTTTTGTGCTTGCTCACTTGTTTTAATACTGCTGCCAGATATTGGGGCGAGATGGTTGGGTGGAATTAAATTATTTCAATGATACTAATTGGCTAACTAAGGATTCACACAGTTTCTGTCCTTTGAAGTTGATGCCCGTGAGAGCTTCATGTGAAAAGTTACTTCCTACTTGGACATGCTGCCCCATGTAAAGGTATATATCATTGAACAATTGTGATTGGGTTGTGGTTTCCAGAATTTAGAAGATGCGCAAACAATTTGTGCTACCATTTTCCTATACTGCTACGACATATATATTTTGGGTGCCTGATCGAATTTGACAACAGAATACTTGGCATAGACTGGTATAGTGGAGTGTAATGCTTTCTTATACCAATGATAATCATAGAGATTTATTGGAAAGCAATCCTTTATCGGATTGTTGGTAAAAGAGGGGAATATGAGTGCAACTGCATGACTTCAATCACCCCATAAATGCATCTAATAGTGCAACTTCCTCTTACACGTGAAAAACGTGTGGTGATTGAACGACTATGTCTTTGGAAGAAGGCGTGTGGACGAAGGGAAAAGGTTGGAGTAGCGCATGCTACAAACTATGGTTCGGGGCTTGGAGGAAAGGGAAGAGATGGTAGAGGCAATAGTTTGTGAGGAAGAAGGAGAAAAAGGAAGAACGAGTTGAGACAATTACAAAACCTTGAGTCCCATAACCACGTTGTAAAACTAAACTGGTGAATGAAAATCACAATTATCCCCTTTTATGAAGAGAGAAGTGTTCCTTTTAGCTCACGAAATTTTGGTGCGAGGAGGAGAGAGGAGGTTTGGTGGCGGAGGGAGGGAGGAAAGGACAGATCTTCCTGACGTTGTTGGTGGTAGAGGATAAAAAGAAGCGAAGGTAGTGGAGGTTGTGGAGAGAGTCAAAGTTTTTAAGTGTACAGCGTGACACATCGTTAGCCACCTCAGAGAAAATTTAACGTCGTTTTTTTTTAGGACTAAAAATTATAGTTTCCTAAAGAAGAGAATGAAAGTGAAGCAAACTTTGAAAGAAGGACAAAACTAAAAAACGTGTGGTACAAAATTATTTATTAAAAACTAGCCGAAACAAGATAATTATATCAAGCAGTTATATCACCTAATTAACACAGAAAATTAATAAAGACTAAATTAAAATATTTTAAATTTTTTATGACATCATATATCACAAAAATTTATTTAAAAATTTTAATTAAAATTTTACAAATTTATTAAAAACTATATCACATTGAAAGCATGTGTGTCTATTAATTTATTAATTATTTATTTTATAACAATATATTTTAATATATAGGAAAAATTTTGTTTACTTAATATTTTAAAGTTTTGTATTAGAGTAATGTGGTTCATATGCAAAATAAGTAAAACTTTAATATAAATTATTTATTTGTGAACCATCTCACTGTAAAATTACTTAACAAAACATTATAAATATGATAATAATTAAGTAGATAAAACTAATATATAACTACTATATTAGAGTCGTCTATACAAGTAAGTACTCATACAAATAGTCATATAACGAAACTAATAGAGAGTTTGTCAAAAGAATAGGATTATACATTCACAATATCATCGTAAAATTATATTCGTGCCCCACTCTTGCATTCTACACAGGATCAATTGCTACATCTCATCTCTTCACACCATTAAAGTATTGCAAACAAAGAGAATACATAAACGAAACAAACACAGAAGAAATGATAAGCTAATGTGAAAAAAGAATAATCATAAAACATGTATAGAGATATTATCACATATAAATCCTTCATAATAATAAACATATCACATACAAAAGACTCATATTAGACTCAATGATTCAGTACATGTATTAATATTAGATTCTGACGAGTTATGCACTTGTGGTGATCTCTATTACTATGTAGAGTCATTGCTAATGGGTTTCACCCAACCACCCACAAGGTTAATTCGTTAACATCTTTAATCAAAGTAAAGCCCCTAGACTAAGACCTTATGCTCTTCTAAATACATATATCTCAACATTCTCTACTTGAGATTTGATGGTTATTAGAGCGATAGTATAACTCTCAATATAGAATCCATATATCAATACACACACTATTGCAATCACCACAAGAAATTTCTCCTTGAAATTTCTTCTACAACATTTACCATGCACACAAGCTCAACCAAGACAATTCAACATGACAACATCTAACCGACCAAATTCAGCATATCAAATTTCATCATACCACTCAATCATGCAAATTACATATTTCAAGATATCTATAACTTAAAAACAATGCATTTAGTTTCTTTTACTTGACATTATAACACCCTCATACACACATGAAGCTTTAGTTGTCCCTGTGAACAACACAAACAAGATTAGGGCACACTATTAAGATCATTGATCGACAAAGGTGGATAAATTATTTTTTATAACATATTTTACGAATTTTGTATGGTTTTTTTAATGGGAAGCTTATAAAATCACATTCATCCACTTATGTCATGATGTCATCCATAGTGTATGTATGGACTATGAAAAAAATAAAACAAATGTTTGATGACATTGAATTGAATTGTAACACAATAAAAGTACAGCATCACTTAGACAATATATATATATATATATATATATATATAGTATAATCAAGTTCTGAAAATAGCAACTCCAAATTCAGAACAATGAGAACACTAGTTCTAATTAAGAATTATCTCTGAAGAAAATGTCCACTTAATACTGATATCACTACTTAATTGGTTTGAACAGGCACGTTTTGTAGGCTCTTGCTACAGTGTTAAGTATCATGCTCAAGCTTGGCTTCTCATTGTTCGATTGATCTACGCACATTAATCCTAGAGACAGTGCCTGCTTAACTTGATAAAAATTAGCTTCAGTTACTTCTATTCTCTCATCAATCATCTGCACCAAATCTGCAGGATTAAGGGTTCTCATGTACCTAACAAATTCAGCATCACCTCCATCAAACTTCTTATCTAGTATCATCTCCAGCACAAATACTCCAAACTTATGTATCTCTACAAAATAAAAGAAAATACTGATGAACTTGCATACCAAGAAAATAGAAAAAGAGAAGAAATATTGTTTGAGGGCTAATTGTCTATTATTCTCACTTGTTTCATTGTTGTTGTGATCTCCAACTTTGAACCTTGAAATTAATGGTTCCGTATTATCGGACAGCAAAATACTACTTGTGTCGAGTTCATAGTCAATTTCAGGCCATTCCTTCTGCATATAACGCATGCATTGTACAATCCCCATTAACACTTTCACTCTATGATTCCATGGTGGACCTGACCCTGATAACCACATTTCAACATTTTCTTCTCTTGTCCATTCTGTTATAAGGGCCCTGAATTTTCTGCTCTTACACCACCCCAGAACTCTGACAAGGTTTTTGTGGTGTAACTTTGACAGAATCTTGCATTCCTCAACAAATCTACGGTAACTATCCCTTGGTATATCATCCCAGTACATCTCAATTTTCACTTCAGTACCATCTCTCAACATCCCTTTGTAGATGTGAACAACATCACTCATCCCCACCAGATTCTTATCCGAAAAACCTTCAGTTGCTGCCTTTAGAATTGCTGGTGTAAACGTCCTACCTCTTTGAAGTTTACTCGGGAGAAAATCAGGCCTTTGGAAACAAAGCCATACCAAGGAAATTACCATAAAAATGACGAGGATGGGAAGGCAAACTAACAGAACAACAGCCTTCGCAGTAAACTTTTTTGGATCCAAGAGAGCACCAGAATGAAGAAAACTAGAAGAATTGAACCTTTTGAAGAATTGGGAATCAGACAGTTTACTCTCTGAAAAACAATTATAGGAGAGGTTGAGAGAAGTGAGGTTGGTCAAGGAAGAGAAACTTTGAATTGGGATGTCCCCAGAAAATGCATTGAGACTCAGATCAAGAGACTGGATTTGGGTGCAATAGAAAACTTCGGTTGGAAAACCACCCTTCATAGAATTGTTGGAGAAATCAATGGACATAATGCTCAAGGGGCAATATTTCCAAAAGAAATCGAAGGACAAATAGAGTGGTGCAATACTTGGGCGGTTTCTAAGATCAACTTTGGGGAATGACTCTACACAATTGGGGTTCTTGGATTCATTGCAGAGATGGCTTGCAACAATGGTAAACTTGAATATTTCATCAAAGTCCATCATTGGAGACGAAGAGCAGTACCTAAGAGAGGGATTGTTGAGACAGTTTGAGAGAATTGTAGAGTTAAAGCCTGGGGGTTGATGTAAGTTTTTGAGGTCTTGTAGCACTGTTGCACACATTGTTGTGGGGAATAAGGATAAAATTATGGGGAGAAACACGTACCATGTTGAAGAAATGGTAGCCATGATTTTGAATAGGAGTTCATTTTGAGGACATATGATTTCAGGACGACAGGTCCTCAAAATTTGGATTTGCAGTTGCCAAAGGAAACTGCCTATTTTGCTTCAAGAATGCTCCTCGTTTTAAACTACTGTTTTCACACGTGCGCACAATGTATATGTCTATTTTTTTTATTGTAGATAATTAATTTAATTAAATAAATAAATAAATTTTTGTCAATAGTAATTTAAAAGAATGAAATGATGATAAAATAATTATTTTAATTTTAAAAAATTAACTATTATTTAAAAGTAAAAATAAATATAATCATTTTAGTTTAAAATAACAATTATTTAAATGGTTAAATTTAAAAAATATGTGTACATGAAGAAAACATCATTTATGTACATGTATAAATGCATAGATATCAACTAAGGATAATAAAATAAAATAGTAAATTAGCTAAATCAGACCTTTCTTTTCAATAAATATTAGTCTATAATGTATTGGTTATTCTTTTGGGAAATTTGAAGTCCTCTCTTTCTCTCATTTATTTTCATTTGTTAATTATTCATCTTATAATTTTACTAATAGATACTTATGATTTTAATGATAATAAATAAGGTAATTTACTATATTAAAAGTTAATTAGTGTAATAAATAACTCAAATTTTAAAATTGGATGTTCATACTAAAGTTTTAAATGAAGTTTGAAGAAGAGTTTATAAAAGTATTAGATAAATGATATTAGATTAAGACGAATTTAAATTCAATAGACCACAATATATACTTCTTTCAATATGCAAAGTAAGTATGATCATATCGAGAGTTGACTCGATTTCCCTAAGAAAATTCTAAAGCACAGATAAGAAAGACACTAACACAAAGGACAAAGTTAAAACATTCAAATAAAATAGGGTCCAATTTAAAGTGTATATAAAAGAAAATTTCTTCATGCATATGTGTGTATATATATACACGTCCAATTTTTAGTCCCTCAAAGCGTTTTTTAATTTAGTCACTCTTTCAAACTTTGCTTCATTTTCATTCTTTTCCTTATAATAAAACTGTAATATTTAGTCCTCAAAATGTAACAACGTTAAATTTTGATTGAGCTGACTAACGGTATGCCACATTATACACTTATAAACTCTCACTCTCTCAACAACCACCACCACCTCCTCTTCTTTTTATCTTTCGTCACCAATGACGTCAGCATATCCGATGGCAAGATCAATCCTTTCTTCCCTCCCTCCGTCGTCAAACCTCCTCTCTCCTCCTCCCACCAGAAAAAGTGTCATGACGTCGCGCTCTCCTTTCTCCTTTATTTTGTTTTCCCCAGCTCCAGTTTCCTCACTTTCAGATAATTCAAACGGAGATGAAATATCTATCAGGCGATCTTTTATATTTTGGATTACTATGGTATATTGCTTGTTAGTGGAAATCCATTTTTTCCAGAAGGAGAAGCTTTAACACTGAAATCGGAAGTCAGCAACCTTCAGATGGGACCTAACTTCAAGATTGCGTGAGGCAGGAGAAACTACTTTAACTCTACCAACCCATTGGGTCATTGGATGTATAAAAGAACATATGGATGTAAAAGGGCTTTTAATTATTTGTTATATCAACCATTGAGACTTCATATTAGAATTTGAAGTAAGGATTGGCATAGTATTGTGGCGTTTTGTCATGAGAAGTTTTCTGGAGTTTATTATTATAAATATGAAATAATTTCTTGATTAATCTCGTTTTATTATTATTATTATATTATATTGTAACAAAACAATCTTATGAAGCATCAGATGGAAACAAATAGCCAATGGGCAGTTGAAAATGAATCTCAAGCATAATTGTTCACTTCATAAATGGAAGAATAAAAGAAAGTTTACATGATTGAATGATAAAGTTAATTGAGAGAAAAGTAGTAGAAAATAAAGAGACTTGTATTAGGTGGCTGAAGATGGAAGTAATTTATATGTAAAATCCCAAAAAACCTACATTAAAAAACCATTCTCTTTATTAAGGAGAAATCAATCAATAATGTGCAAGTCACGTTCTACAAGGCCAAAATACATTATACACTGTAACTTAGCTGAAGTCATAGCTTGAGAAATGAGAACATTATTTCTTATGTCTCCGCTGAAGTGAATGGCAGGGGGCTATAAATTAATCTTCTATATAGATAGCAATTTCTGAGACAATGACTAGAAACCCAGAAAAACTAGTTAGCTTCATGAGAGAAGTGATCTAAAAAAGCAATTTCATGAAATGCATGTTTGAAGCTTCCTCTATACAACTTTCAGAAAAAAAAAATATGGAAATGCAATAACAAGTTTCTCCACTCTCCCGTTTACTCTAAAAATGTGTCGTAATCCTAATTGTAACGCCCCAAATTTTAGGGTGTCATAGGTCATTACAAAAATCGATAATTTTCAAAACTCTCTTATAATGATGTGCAAACATATTTTCAAAAACCTCAGCATTTAAACTTACATCACATAATAGTTCCAAAATACTTGTCCAATTGCATTATTTAAATAGAACCAAAATAACGAAGGAAATAAAATAACTTCAATTACATTGTCTTAAAAACTCAATTGCAATAGCTTTAAATAAAAATTCCAAGTTTGTCCCTCGTCATCTCACAAATTTATCATGCTTTATCTTCCTCTATAGCATCATTTGCTCCCGTAAACATCACACATTATTGATGACAAATTTCTGAACACCGAAAACGGCGCCACAAACTTGTAACCTTAGCAAGTGTGACCGAATCATATCAAGTAATAAACTTGGTAAGACCAAGTATCGTTCACCCAAAGGACTCACGGCCTAGTTAGTTATATGACTTCTTGATTATTTAAGAATTGTGAAAATAAACAAATTCTTGAAGTTTCAAATGCAAAAGAAAAAAAGTAAACATGTATGCATGAGTTTTGATCAATGGAAAGAAGAACACAAACACTTGGAACGAATTATATGGATGAGTATGTTGTTGGGATAATCAATTTCATCTTATCCACTCTCATATATTTAGGAATTCATCATTCTTTTCATCAATGTTAATGCCACTCTCTAATTTACCTTAAACCCGATGTCTCGGCGAAGAAAGCCTAATCATAATCACTAGTTTACAATGTCTTATCTCCCTAGCAATTAATCATGCATTATAGTGAACGGAAGCTTAACGACAACCAACCATCATATTCCTATGTCTAGGTTTATACTATTGTTGGGAGAGTTTCCTCGGATCTAGATTTTATCGTATGTGTCCATATCAATAAAACCAATAATCATGTCATCGAATGAGTTAAACAATGCATGCTTTGAGCAAAGAGGAAAAACCCTAACTAATGATGAAAGAAAGCATGTATCATAAATATGATGTTTAAACACAAAGTTCCATATATGAGAGCTTCAAAAGATTTCATATTAGTCTATAATGTATTGGTTATTCTTTTGGGAAATTTGAAGTCCTCTCTTTCTCTCATTTATTTTCATTTGTTAATTATTCATCTTATAATTTTACTAATAGATACTTATGATTTTAATGATAATAAATAAGGTAATTTACTATATTAAAAGTTAATTAGTGTAATAAATAACTCAAATTTTAAAATTGGATGTTCATACTAAAGTTTTAAATGAAGTTTGAAGAAGAGTTTATAAAAGTATTAGATAAATGATATTAGATTAAGACGAATTTAAATTCAATAGACCACAATATATACTTCTTTCAATATGCAAAGTAAGTATGATCATATCGAGAGTTGACTCGATTTCCCTAAGAAAATTCTAAAGCACAGATAAGAAAGACACTAACACAAAGGACAAAGTTAAAACATTCAAATAAAATAGGGTCCAATTTAAAGTGTATATAAAAGAAAATTTCTTCATGCATATGTGTGTATATATATACACGTCCAATTTTTAGTCCCTCAAAGCGTTTTTTAATTTAGTCACTCTTTCAAACTTTGCTTCATTTTCATTCTTTTCCTTATAATAAAACTGTAATATTTAGTCCTCAAAATGTAACAACGTTAAATTTTGATTGAGCTGACTAACGGTATGCCACATTATACACTTATAAACTCTCACTCTCTCCACAACCACCACCACCTCCTCTTCTTTTTATCTTTCGTCACCAATGACGTCAGCATCTCCGATGGCAAGATCAATCCTTTCTTCCCTCCCTCCGTCGTCAAACCTCCTCTCTCCTCCTCCCACCAGAAAAAGTGTCATGACGTCGCGCTCTCCTTTCTCCTTTATTTTGTTTTCCCCAGCTCCAGTTTCCTCACTTTCAGATAATTCAAACGGAGATGAAATATCTATCAGGCGATCTTTTATATTTTGGATTACTATGGTATATTGCTTGTTAGTGGAAATCCATTTTTTCCAGAAGGAGAAGCTTTAACACTGAAATCGGAAGTCAGCAACCTTCAGATGGGACCTAACTTCAAGATTGCGTGAGGCAGGAGAAACTACTTTAACTCTACCAACCCATTGGGTCATTGGATGTATAAAAGAACATATGGATGTAAAAGGGCTTTTAATTATTTGTTATATCAACCATTGAGACTTCATATTAGAATTTGAAGTAAGGATTGGCATAGTATTGTGGCGTTTTGTCATGAGAAGTTTTCTGGAGTTTATTATTATAAATATGAAATAATTTCTTGATTAATCTCGTTTTATTATTATTATTATATTATATTGTAACAAAACAATCTTATGAAGCATCAGATGGAAACAAATAGCCAATGGGCAGTTGAAAATGAATCTCAAGCATAATTGTTCACTTCATAAATGGAAGAATAAAAGAAAGTTTACATGATTGAATGATAAAGTTAATTGAGAGAAAAGTAGTAGAAAATAAAGAGACTTGTATTAGGTGGCTGAAGATGGAAGTAATTTATATGTAAAATCCCAAAAAACCTACATTAAAAAACCATTCTCTTTATTAAGGAGAAATCAATCAATAATGTGCAAGTCACGTTCTACAAGGCCAAAATACATTATACACTGTAACTTAGCTGAAGTCATAGCTTGAGAAATGAGAACATTATTTCTTATGTCTCCGCTGAAGTGAATGGCAGGGGGCTATAAATTAATCTTCTATATAGATAGCAATTTCTGAGACAATGACTAGAAACCCAGAAAAACTAGTTAGCTTCATGAGAGAAGTGATCTAAAAAAGCAATTTCATGAAATGCATGTTTGAAGCTTCCTCTATACAACTTTCAGAAAAAAAAAATATGGAAATGCAATAACAAGTTTCTCCACTCTCCCGTTTACTCTAAAAATGTGTCGTAATCCTAATTGTAACGCCCCAAATTTTAGGGTGTCATAGGTCATTACAAAAATCGATAATTTTCAAAACTCTCTTATAATGATGTGCAAACATATTTTCAAAAACCTCAGCATTTAAACTTACATCACATAATAGTTCCAAAATACTTGTCCAATTGCATTATTTAAATAGAACCAAAATAACGAAGGAAATAAAATAACTTCAATTACATTGTCTTAAAAACTCAATTGCAATAGCTTTAAATAAAAATTCCAAGTTTGTCCCTCGTCATCTCACAAATTTATCATGCTTTATCTTCCTCTATAGCATCATTTGCTCCCGTAAACATCACACATTATTGATGACAAATTTCTGAACACCGAAAACGGCGCCACAAACTTGTAACCTTAGCAAGTGTGACCGAATCATATCAAGTAATAAACTTGGTAAGACCAAGTATCGTTCTCCCAAAGGACTCACGGCCTAGTTAGTTATATGACTTCTTGATTATTTAAGACTTGTGAAAATAAACAAATTCTTGACGTTTCAAATGCAAAAGACAAAAAGTAAACATGTATGCATGAGTTTTGATCAATGGAAAGAAGAACACAAACACTTGGAACGAATTATATGGATGAGTATGTTGTTGGGATAATCAATTTCATCTTATCCACTCTCATATATTTAGGAATTCATCATTCTTTTCATCAATGTTAATGCCACTCTCTAATTTACCTTAAACCCGATGTCTCGGCGAAGAAAGCCTAATCATAATCACTAGTTTACAATGTCTTATCTCCCTAGCAATTAATCATGCATTATAGTGAACGGAAGCTTAACGACAACCAACCATCATATTCCTATGTCTAGGTTTATACTATTGTTGGGAGAGTTTCCTCGGATCTAGATTTTATCGTATGTGTCCATATCAATAAAACCAATAATCATGTCATCGAATGAGTTAAACAATGCATGCTTTGAGCAAAGAGGAAAAACCCTAACTAATGATGAAAGAAAGCATGTATCATAAATATGATGTTTAAACACAAAGTTCCATATATGAGAGCTTCAAAAGATTTCATGGATTCCCCAACAACAATACAAAGTTTAGTTCACCATATTCATGGTGTAGATGAACAATAATGAAAGGGAAGAGATAGAAAAACCCTAGAAAGAGAAGAGGAGAGTCGTCACCATCTCCAATTCTACCCCCAAGGGGTGAAAAGTGTGTTTTGCGTCTTCTCCAGCCAAAGATACAAACCCTAGGACGTCCTAAAGCTTATATACTATTCTAAAAATTACAAAAAAGTAGGCCCAAGCCCAAAATAATGGCGCTCAGCGGTAAAACACCGCTCAACGGTAAAACACCGCTCAGCGATAAGTGCGTGTGTTGAATTCTTCCCCTCAGTTGCACTTTCACCCCTCAGCGGTGCCAACGAGTGTTAAGTAATACCGCTCAACGGTAAAATGATGCTGAGCGGTACTTGCGACTTCTCTTCTTTTGCACTTTTTGAGTTCTTTTCTGATTCCATCTCTATCCTTCTTCACTTCTTTCATCAAATTCACCTTAAAACCTGCATAAAACACTGAAATCAAACATAAACCTGTCCAACTCTCTTATTTCCAAAAATATAAGCAAAAACATGATTCCAAGCTAGTTTATAAGTGTTAAAGGTTGCTTTTAGTATCAATTTTAAGCATGAAAATAACAGTTTTTCAACTATTATCAATTATACGATCATCGCATTCACATGCACAAACTCAAACATGTATGCGGTAAGCTACTGATAAAACAATCATAATAATAAGATATAAACACATTGCATATATCAATCATAACAACCACCCCATACCCAATAGTAATAACAATAGGATCCCTAAACCTCTAACACAACAATCAATCACGATAAATTACTAAATCCTCTAACCCCGATCATCGATCTTCGATCATCACATATCTAGACCACAGTATATCCATTCACCAGCACCTATGTTGTCTACACCACATAATCCCATTATTATCAATATAGCATTCCTTAGAGCATCATTGTCATTACGATCACACATGTATCTCCATCATGACACATCCTATCATGATCACCACCATCATGACTATCCTAGTCATGAACAACCATGAGCATCTCCAAACCATAAACACTAGTGGAAAGAGTTAGTTTCACTCATGTACCCTACCTCACTAACTGTAGATTCCCCATACATTACATTCAAGTAGTCTCGCAATCCAGCAAGAAACGTGTAATCTTGCCACACAAGGAAGGCTCAATACCTGAATAACCCTTTTAGTGCACACAAGGCAAACGGAAACACCTATCTGTAGATAACTCCAGGATTTACTAGGTACAACAAGTAGACTTTATCCTTCACTTTCATGCTCATCAATCACATACTTAGATACATCTCAATACTCATTCATACTCCAATTCACGATTATCTCAATGAAAATTACCCAAAAACATCACTCAAGAAGGGATAATCGATTATCATAAGTGATAATCGATTATTCCCGCAACCAAACTCAATATCGACGCGCAATAATCGAAAATCAATTATCTGCAAAACAAAACATATCCTGGACATAATTCAAGTATGCAAATACACATGCAACAACCCTAAAACACGAGGAAACTCCCCTAAAATATCATTCATGCATTCAACTATCACATACCCTTGTAAACATACTCAAACACATACGTCATGTTGAGATTGTTGATAGGGGAAGCATAGTTTTACCTGAACCCACAATCTTAGTGATAATTGTGTTTTTGATGATGACAACACATAATTAATAATAACACATGTATGTAATGTGTTATTATTACTGTGTTATACATGTCTTATGTTTTATATTACTATGTTATATCTATTAAAAGCATATATGTGAACATTATTGTGTTAATTACTGCATACCACTATGATTGATATGTGTTTTTATCTGTGGATGCATAACATAAGCTTTTGGAAATGAAAAATCACAACCACTATGGTTGAATTTTAAAGTGTGGCAAAACAACAGTTTTAAGTCGATTACATTATTGATGAAATCGATTAAAACTCGTGGGTTTGCACAAATACTTTTCAAGAGTGTTGTGAGATATTTTGAGAAGCAAAGTTTTCAAAAGTGTGCTAAGTGTTTTCACTTAATTGATTGCATGCAACATGTATTCAACTAAGTTTGTTGTTGATTTGAAAACTTTTTAAATGCTTGAAACAACTGTAACAACAATCATATTTTTAAATGTGTTGACCAAACATTTATGACAAATCGATTATATTAAATGCGTATTCAATTAATGCATTTGACTGCTATTATTCTGTTACAACTGTTAAATATATTCGACTACGTTAATAGCTAAATCGATTAAAATGTGTCTAATGTATGTAATACTATAAATTGACGCTGGTTTGAATTCTGTAAGAACTTTTGTGAATTAACACTTTCATATCTTTCAGAAAACGCTGTGTGATCTTACATAGGAAAGAAAAGCTCCAAGAACCAAAGATTGACCGTGGTGATCAAAGACTTGAAGGTTTCTTGTGAAGCAAGGCTTACTGGGTTTGAATGTCTGATCTATCTATACAAAGAGGTGTACACTGCATGATCAGAAAATCTGCAATCGTGAAGATTGGTTGGTGTTCCCTATTGTGATTACAGGAAGAAGAACTGTGTTCTTGACTTTGTAGGTGGCTCAACGGTTTTGACAGCAGAAGAGGGTGTTCTTGCTGCGTGTCTGTATTGTTTACTGCCTATATTGTTTACTGCCTATATTTAGATTAGTGGGTTAGAGAAGTGTTTTACATTTTGACGTGAGGTCGTTGTAAAAACCTAATCTTTATAGTGCATTGGCTTCCAACTCAGGTTGATTGGAAGGACACTGGATGTAGGCTTGGCCGAACCAGTATAAAAAGCAGTGTTTGAATTCTCTCTTCCCTATCTCTACATATCTCTACATATAATCGATTAATCTGTCATTGCATTCGATTAAGTGAACTGCTGCATTGCATACTATTTTACTTGCAGTTCAAGAAAAGCGTAAAGACATCCTATTTTACAAAAAAGATTTTGAAAGCTTATATTTTTATGCATCACCAATTCACTCCCCCTCTTGGTGTGAGAAACAAAGCCCTTTTTTTTTCAACAATTGGCACCAGAGCTGGTTTTTACAAAATATTTGAAAAACAAATCGATTACTATTTCTTTTTAATCGATTCGATCTTGTAAAATGGCTTTTACTTCTCAAACTTTTGGTGAAGGTGCATCAACAAATAGACCACCTCTGTTTGCTGGTGAGAATTATGCTTTTTAGAAAATCAGGATGCATATTTTTTTTTGAATTCGTGGATAAAGGAGTATGGGATGCTACACTCAACGGTCCATATGAACCCACTCAAATTATCAATGGAAAAACTGTTTTAAAAATTTTTTCTGAGTGAACTCAAGATGAGAACCGAGAGCATAGTACAATGTTAAAGCTAGAAATGTAATTGCCTTTGCACTAACTATGGATGAGTTTTTCAGGAATTCCTAATGCAAGACTGCCAAAGAAATGTGGGAAATTCTTGAAGTGACACATGAAGGTACTGACGAGGTGAAACGTGATAGAAAGAACTCTCTTGTGCAAGAATACGAGCTGTTCAGGATGAAGGCTGGTGAGACCATCTATGAGGTGCAGAAAAGATTCACTCATATAGTAAATCACTTCATTGGTCTCGACAAAGTGTTTGACAAGGAAGAGATCAACATCAAAATCCTAAAGAGTCTTAACAGAAGTTGGCAGCCAAAGGTAACTTCTATATCATAATCTAGAGATTTAACTAACATGAATATGACAACCCTTTTTGGCAAGCTTAGGGAGTTTGAATTAGAACTCGGAAGGCTGAGAGAGGAAGAAGAAATTGAAAAAAATATATCAATTGCCCTCAAAGCCACAAGCAAGAAATCCTCTAAGAAGGTAGAATCTGAAGCTGAATCAAATGCAGAAGTATCAGAAAATGAAATCATGAATATGATGGTGAGAAAATTTAATAAATTCATGAAGAATAGAAATTGTGCGACTAACAATGCAAGTTTTTCAAGAGGAGAAAAAAAGAGTTCAAGAAGCAACATTGTGCAATGTTATGAATGCGGAAAGGATGGCTACATAAAGCCTGACTGTCCAAACTTGAAGAATAAGCAGAAAGTAACCACCAAGTATCCTCAGGACAAAAAGAGTAGGCAAAGGAAAGCCTACGTAGCTTGGGAAAACAGTGATGGAGATTCTTCAAGTGATGATTATTGTAGTGTTGGAGAGGATTCAAATTTATGTTTCATGGCAAGCTCTGCACACTCTCATGATGACAATGATAGTGATTTTGAGAATGAACCAATCGAAGCAAGTACCACTTGCTATTGGATGCATTTCAAGAAATACATGCAAAGGCCATGCGACTCCAATACAAGGTGGATCGATTTTCTTCTGAAAGGAAAGATTATGAATATAGAGTTGATAACCTTGTAAAGGATAATGAAAAGCTAGAAAGTGAATTAGAAGCTGCATTACAATGTGCTAAAATAAATGTTAAAACTAAAATAAAGATTGTTGAAAAGAATTGTGATAATTGTCCTGTGCACATAGAAAAAATTGATTACTTAACCAATACTTTAGCTAAATTCACTCAAGGAAAAGAAAATTTAGATTTTGTGTTAAGATCATCTGGAAGAGAAATTAATAGGCAAGGTATTGGCTACAAAGCAAAGAGTAATAGTTTATTGATCTTAGTAAGCCTATTACAAATGCTTGTTTTTACTGCAATACTATTGGCCATAATGTTAGAAATTGCTACTACAGAAATGTTGGGTTCCAAAGGGAAAATATAAGTGGATTCCTAGGGAACAACCCCCTACAACTGACAAGAAAGGACCCAAGTTCATTTGGGTACCAGCTACAAAACCATTAAATTGTTTTTGTAGGTTAATAAGTTGCTGCTGAAGCAAAAAAAATGCTCAAGGATGAACTACAAATGGAACAAATCACAATTTCTTCAGTCTCTGAATGTGGTAACTGGAACAAATCTTTTTCACGCACTCATGCATCATAAGTATTTGTATGAATGATTGTTATATGCATGTTTGATGAGTGTGTTAATTGATTGATCTGTTTGTATGAAAGTCTGATTGCATGATTTTTAATCGATTATGTTATGTATAGAGTCGATTATGTTTGGTGTATGTGTTTCTCTGTTTCTTAGTAATACTTTATCATACACAAAGTCGACTATGGTTTTAATAAAGTCGATTATTTTTTTAATGAGCTAATGCCAAAATTCTGTTTCGCGCCCTTACAAATATTTAATTGGGAAATAGCATGTGTACTGTTGTGTCTCATCGTTTGCTATATGCAAAACCCTAAAATGTTGTGTAAGATTTTCTTTGAATCCTATGAACATGGCATCATTCTCTTCATCAAAATGTGCCAGAAAGGTTCCTCCATCTGCAAGAAATGCAAGTCCTTCAGGATGGATCAGTGACAGTGTTGCTAGAGAAAGATTTATGGGATGGAAAAGAGTCAAAGAAGTTGTTCCGCACAAATCACTCGAGCTATCTCTATTCAGAAGTGAAGGATTTATATTTCCAGAAAAACTCGATCATCAGGGTTTATCTACTTTTGTTCAGATGAAGGGTGACTACTATCCAGAATTAGTTTGTGTGTTCTATAACAATCTCAAAGTTGTCAACAATTATATCCATTCACGTGTAAAAGGTGTGGACATTATAATCAATAATGATACATGGCTACAGATTGTTGGACTCAAAGACGAAGGGTGCATGTCACACTTACCATATTCTCTACATAACATATGGATTTCAAAAAGACAAATGTATAAGGACTGCATGAGGTATCCTGGAAGATACAAGAAAGAAAAAGGATTTCTACACAGAGGATTGGATAGGGAAGAAAAGATGATTGTATGCATCCTTGATTGGATACTGTTATAGGGAAGATTTCATTATGACAAGTTATCATCCGAAGATCTGTATTTGTTGAATGCAATACAGTTTAGAATACCAACAAACTGGGTAGTAGTATTTAAGAAACATATTATTGATATTGGTGTAAATGACTGGATAAACATGTCCTATGGTGTGTTCATCAGTAAAATTTTGGCACTCAGCCAAGTAGTTCTTACTGGTGAGACAAAAGTCATATGTAACAGAACTAATAAAATTGGAAAGGCAATACTAACATGTATTGGTTTGAAGAAAACGCCCTTGGGATGGGTATTAAGTGGCGAACAAACTCAAACCAAGGACAAAGATGAAGTGTTTGATTCTAATAATGAACCGGTTTCCTTCTCTCCCAAATATGAGTTAGAGATATTTGTGGTAAACAAATTTGAGAAAATTTCTAAGAGGGCTAGCAAGATGAAGAAATCTTTTATGTGTATGGTGAAGAAAATGGAAGAAATTATCAAAATTACGTGGATAGTTGTACATCAACAGAGGAATCAATGGATGAGAATGATGTATCCAATGAAGAGGATTCCATGAAAATGTCTAAATTAGAAAAAGAGAACTGTATAAAAAGCAGTGTTTGAATTCTCTCTTCCCTATCTCTGCATATAATCGATTAATCTGTCAATACATTTGATTAAGTGAACTGTTGCATTGCATACTATTTTACTTGTGGTTCAAGAAAAGCGTAAAGGCATCCTATTTTGCAAAAAAGATTTTGAAAGCTTATATTTTTACGCATCACCAATTCAACCCCCCTTCCCTGCCCTCTTGGTACGAGAAACAAAGCCCTTCTATTTTAACACATCACAACACTTGAATCATCCAAATTCAATCATTATACATATTATAACCCAAACAACACAATTATAATGCATATGATTATTACCACACCTTTACACGTACATTGCATGGAAAACCCCCAAGTCTCATTACTTTATTCTCGCTTAGCATCAAACCCTCCATTGGGATAACCTAACAACCATACATACATTCATTCATAGGGAAAACCCAACACAAATATTACATAAACCCTATGCCCATGCATACATAAACCCTTCCCAACAAGAGCAACATAAAACCATAATCATAATCACATAACATGTATCAACAAGGATTATTAATCAAAATAATCAAGAACACATATAACATACAATAATTAACAAACAAAGGTAGACTTCCCCATACCTTAATCAATCCTAGGACTTTGTCTACACTCTAAAACACCAGCAATCTCTAAGGTTTTTGCAATTCTTCCTCTTCTCTCACAAAATTACCTCTCTCTCTTTCTCTCTCTCTCTTTCTAAATAGGTTAGAATGTGCAATCTGACCCACATGTAAATTACCTCCTCTTCTCTAAGGTTTTTTATTTGTGGGTTTTTTTATTCTGGTATCCGGCGGGTAGCAGGACAGGTACGGGTACACACTATTCGTGACCGACCCGACCCATTGTCATCCCTAGACATGATAGACTCGAGAGAGGATGGGGAAAAACCTTGAGATTCAATTAAAGCTATTTTGTTTTACAAGTTAAAACAATACAATTGGATTATTTCATTCATTATTTTATTACTTGAAATAATGTAATTGGATAATTTTTTTTATGTACATTCTGCGCTATGATAAATTTTGATTTTTTTCTGATTTTTAATAACTCGTGACATCTCAAAAATAGAGATGTTATAATGGTTTTTATATTTGGTGATCGTATGATTGTTGTTATAAATAAATAATGTTGCAGATAATAGTTTAGATACATAATAATAAACAACTTAGAGATTGCTTCTTTTATTTCATATCTATTTTGAATAAATTTTAACTATTGATTATTTTAAAAGTTTTCTTATTATTTGAAATATATTTTATTGAATAGAAGATTTATACGATGAACATTTTAATTTATTTGATGAAAAAAATAAATACGTCGCGTGATTTTCTTTTTCCAAATTTTTTTAATAAATTATGTATAGATGTTATATGTTAAAATGTCTAAGTTGCACATTATCACATGAGATAAAATTCAATATTGGTGAAATAAGACTAAATACATTAATTTTGAAAATAAAAAAACCAAACAGAATCAAAATTTTTTAGTAAAAACCAATTATAATTGAGTAACCACACAAACACACACACA
>NW_025902001.1:100009-135422 GCF_018835915.1 Vigna umbellata
ATATATATATATATATATATATATATATATATATATATATATATTTATATTATCTTGGTATTTAATTTGATATTTTTTATATTTCCGTACACATTTTTTATTTGTGTAATTATGTTTAAATATTGTATTATGAATTTCAATTAATCAAATAGTTTTTAAATCTTGTGTTTGTATTTGTTTTTTATATTCGTTTTTAATATTTTTATTTATGGTTTATTATTTTTATATGAGAATGATTTATTCTCTCAATTTCAAGTGTTTAATAATGTAAACTCTAGTAAAATATAAAAGAAAACTTATCATTCTTTATTTTCTTTAATTCTTAATTATAATTTTTTCATTTGAACAACTTTTTATTTCATACAAATTTTTTTAATATTTGTTCATTATTCAATTAGTTTGATATTTGAAAAGTTTTGGTATATCTGTAGTCATTTTTATCTTATAATATCCTTGATTATACAATAATTTTCCTTTGTGCAATTTCGCTTATCACATCATTTAGAGAACACACATTTAATATTTTTTCTTTGCTTTATATTTTTATTTGTTGTTTTTTTATCATGTAAACTATTTATTTAATGATTTTTAAATAGTTATTTTTATTTTCTAATTCATTTTCATAAATACAATTTTATGACTTTTTTCATTTATTATAATATAGTAATTAATGTCATTGTCATAAACTTAAAAATACTAAAGATGTATATTTAAATTTAAATTATTATTACTTTAATCTTGATTTTAGGACTGTATTACAATATTTACTAATGAATACAAAAAGATTTCGTTATAATTTAGAAGAAAAAAGTAAAAAGAGGTTTAAAGTATTTTTAAAATTGAATATTTTTTTATAATTTTAAAAATTATTTTTTAATTTTATCAAACTTTTCATGTTTTTAAAAGATATTTTGATTTTTATGAAAATTGTTATCTAGTATTCTGATTAAATTTATATAATTATTATTATTTTTTAAATATTTGGTATTAAATATGTTTTTCAAAATTAAATATTTAATAATATCATGATTATTTTTTTGTGATATATTTTTTTTATAAAGATAAATAATTGATATTAAAATAAAAAAAACGAATATAGATAAATACAAATATAACCATTATTCGATGCGTGGAGATACATATCAAATAAAAACTTTATACCTCGTATAGATAAGAATGATTATCAGAATAAATTTTTACTCTGAAGACGAAAAATGTAATAATTATATATACATACATACATATATATATATATATATATATATATATATATATATATATATATATATATATATATATATATATATATATATATATATACCTCTTAATAATTTGTTTAAAGGGCTAATAATTAATAAGAGTTGTAATAAACACAATAATTTTTAATTTTAGAACCATTATTTTTTTAACAATAGTCGAAATTAAAAGCACACTTATTTTAATTAAGTTAAAAATATATTCAAACCTTTTTAATATTAGTCCAATCTTAAAATTTTCATATTTTAAAAGTTGTTTTAAATTTTCTTTATAATAATTCAATAAATGTAACCCTTGTTTTCTGAATTTTCAGGACATGGTTTAAATATTTATTTAAAGAGAATTTATCAAGTTATATCTTTTTCAGAATTTTTAAGGATATCTCTGTTTTATTTTTGGAATAAAAACAAAAGTTTCATCCTATAGGTTTTTCTAAAAAATAATAAAAGAATGCATGCTTTTAATAATTTCAATGAATAAGTACAATTATTTTGTACAATAATGGTGAGGAAAATGATTCCTAATAGTAATTCCTACGTTACATGAAGTTCAAATAGATTATATATTAAATGAATAGATGTTGAATAAAACACAAACCGTTCGATCTTCATCACATAGCCTCAATTGGTTCGTACATAGGAGCCTAAAGTTCTCTACCTCAGGGAATCCGTGCTCGAACGACGACAATTTCCGTATAACAAAGATGTTTAAGAATTTGCAGAAGCAGAATCAGAGAGAGAGAGAGAAAGAAATGGTGAAAATTTCAGTTGGTGGGTATGATGACGGAGAAGGACCCAGCAACCGCAACCAGAAGCGACGAAGGGAAGAGGAGGAGGAAGAAGAAGAAGAAGAACGAAGCACGCAACGAAGCTTTGAAATTGTTGACCGTTCAATTGAACTTCAAGAGCGTGAAGATCATCATCCTGCTCCACCCCAACGGGCTACCCCAAATGGGTCTGCAAGCAATGCCACCAGAGTTAGGTCCATTCCAATCTTCGTTTCAGACCCTGATGTCCTCGATTGCTGCATTTGCTATGAACCCTTGAGTGCTCCTGTCTTCCAGGTTAATTTTCCTTCGCGCCCCTCTCTTTCTTTTCTCTGACCTAGGCTTTTGCTCTGTCAATTTTACATTTTTTTTTTGTTTTTCTTTTGGTGATTGTGTGTGGGTATTCTTTTTTTTCGTACGTCTTTTTGGGAAACTGATTCGGGATGGACTAAGGTAGTGTGGAAGGATTGTTGCGGAGGCTGAGATATTTAGTTGGAACTCTTAGCGTTTTAGGGTTGTGGATAATATTCTTGAAATATTGAAATTTGTTGATCTTGGATTAAAGGTCCAACATTTGGGTAGTGATTAGGTTGGTTACTCACTCGTGATTATAGATGTTCAGTACTAAACGGAATTGAGAAACTGAGGGACTAAAAGATAGATTAGGGTAATGTAGCAGAAGAAGCCCCAGGAAATTTATAGCAATAATCTTGACTGGCTATGTTGTTTTCCTAGCTCTATTTTGTTCCTTTTGTTTTCTGTCTGTTTTTGTGTGTGATGAAAAGGCCAATTTGATAATTTTCTTTGTGATTAAATGAAAATTCAGTGTGAGAATGGACACATTGCTTGCTCTAATTGCTGTGTCAGACTCAAGAACAAGTGTCCCATGTGTTTGATGCCCATTGGGTATAACCGTTGTCGGGCTATTGAGAAGGTGTTGGACTCTATTAAAATGTCGTGTCCGAATGCAAATTATGGATGCACAGAAACGTTTTGTTACAGCAAGAAAAACGATCATGAGAAGGAATGCATCTATCTGCCATGTCTATGCCCACATAGTGGTTGTGATTTTGTTGCCTCGTCCAAGGAGTTATTCCTCCACGTCAGCCACAGACATGTAGACTCTGGAACACTGTTTACATATGATAAATTTTTCACAGTCATCTTCAGTGCTGATCAGAAAACAATTGTTCTTCAAGAGAAAAATGATGGTAATCTGTTTATTGTTCACAATAACCATGAGCAGCTGGGACATAAAGTCCGCATTAGTTGCATCGGCCCCAAGTCCACGGGAGAGTTTCAGTATGAAGTTCTGGCTAGGTTTCGAGGAAGCAGTCTAATACTGCAATCTTTTACCAAGATCATTCAAGGTCAATATGCTGATCCTCCTTCAAACGCGTTCCTTTTGATTCCTTCTGGGTTTTTTGGCCCTCTACAACTGAAACTAGACATTCGCATTAAGTCACATTAAACCGTGGATGGAGATCGAAGGAGGTTGCATTTGGGTTTGTATCTGTACGTGTTCTCTTTGTTTAGTGCTTAGCTGATCACATTCAATGTAGCACAGTTGACTTCTGTCAAAAAGTTGTACTCGTTTAGTCGGAAACTAAGCAACTTTTCTTTAGATGTATTTCAGGTAAATATGGAGTATGCCTGACACCTATTATTGTTCGTATCTCTTAAAACATACAAAATGCGTTGACAAGTAACTTCGTTAGGTGTTTTCTTTCTTCGGTATCCATGGTTGTTGACTTATAAAATAATGAATGATAACATGTCTTCACTGAAGTATTTCCTGGAGAAAAGTGTTCTTTCAAATCCGAACCCCACAGGAAATGAATGGATTTTCTGTCTTAAGAAGTTCACTACAAAGAATGAAAAATGGATTTTCTGCAGTTAAGAAATTCTCTATAACGATTTAATGGAAATCTTATCTGATCTCAGATTAGAAAGTTATGTTTATGAATCACGATTCTTCAAAACGCAAGTTAAATATTTTAATCCTCCCGATCTTTTGAGGTGCTCAACTTTGGAATTTGGATTAGTGTAAGATTTTCACTTTTTTTAGTAGATTATGATCCTTGAGCTTCAATTTTCAGTTTGTTGATGTCTAAGTGTTGATATATGATTACTTTTATCTAGATATTAGTATTTGTTCTGCACTATACTCTTTTCTGAGTTTGGATAAAGAAGGTCCCGATAATAAAGAATTTCATTTTAAAATTGAGTAATTAATTTACAAATTCCTTATCATGTCTCTCTTCTTCCTTATTATTGTCGTCTCCTGCAAAAGCAAGCTGAAAGATAAAGAAAGTTCTAATTTGCACATCTCATGAGACTCCAAAATTGTTTTCTTCCTGCTTCAAACATAAGAAGCTTTCTTGAAGCAAGCCTCTGATGAGAGGTGACATATTCTGCTACATAACCTATCTCGGCTTATTATGATATAAAAATTTGACATAATTTGTGTCTCAGTAGGTTGTAACAGTTCAGCTGTTCTATAAACCTGTTTGAAATTGATTTGTGTATTTAGATAACCATTCTTTTCTTGGGGAAGACGTGATAAAGGACAACAAATATTGACTAATATACTATCCATTTCATAGTTAATATAATCTAAGAGGAATAAAACATATCCTGTATACACATAAAAAGGAGACAAACAGAAGATGTAACGAAACAAACAACATGGGTTGCCACACATGTGCATGCATACTAAAACACCACTCTATGAAGTAGCCAGAAAAACCGCCTTATGCTGACAAGAAATACACATATAAAAACACTATTCCAACAACCAAGATAGGGTGAAGTCGGTAGGATATCAAAACCAACAGCACCAGAACAGAGATAACCCATCCCCATGGCATTGATGACTCTGACTCTGACTCCACATCTCCATCATGCAAAGGCCTCACACTTGGTGCAGGAGGCACGAAGCGTGTTCCTTGGGCAACGAGGGTCAGTGCAAGAGGTAAAAACAAGAGGAAGAAGTTCAAGTTGGTCTTGGCTATCTGCATGACTAAGTAGTTGTTGTTCAACTGTGATGATATCCACAGCAATAGCACCACTATGCCAACTATGGCTAACACTGGCAGAGGAGGAACAGATAAAAACTTGTTCCCTGTCCATGCTTGCTTCCATTCTGGTTCAGTTCTCTCATTCAAAGGCGAAGCCATTGCTCTATCAACTTTGTAGTAACTATTTAAATTTAATTTTATATCTCAAATAGTTCACCGGATGAAATACTCTTCATTTAACATTTTAAGAGTTTAATAATAGTTATAGCAAATAACAAATTTCAATAATAATGAAGGTGGTAATTAATTCTCACAGTAACTGATCCAGAAGAAGGCCTTTAATTTGGGAACTAGGTCCACCGAGTTGGTTATTTGTGACGTGTTTGAAGGAGACTCCATCATTGTAGTAATGTCCTGATTGTTTCATGCATGCATGCACACAACTTAATTAATTTGAATGGTTTGAGAATGATGTGTCTCATTTTAGTGCTGACACTTAGACTGTTAGCCTTTTGCTCACTACAGCTGGAGGGTTCGGGAAACTACTACTACAATTGGTTAATTTAAGTTCTGATGGAACTCAGGAAACTAACAACGGAATTGAATCAAAGGTTCCAAAATCTCATAGTTGATGTCAAAAACATCCACATTCAAATATTAAATCAACAATCAATTATATATATATCTAGGATGGGTATATAAATCTTATTAAAAGTGTTTTTGAATTTGTTGTTGATGAAGCAACAATTCAGGTGTAAATGTTTGTTTGCTTAGAAGAAATTATTATAAGGATTAGTAATGGATTTTGTTAACATCCTATTCATCTAATGATGTTGAAATAGAGTTGAAGCTAGATACTTTAGACATCAAGTTAACTTGATGTAAACCATGAAAATAAATTTTTAGTTATATTTATTAATTGGTTGTGAACAAAAAGAAATGTTGCTATAACAAGAAAATAAGTTAGATTCAAATTTATTTGATAAGGTTGTTGATAGAAAATTAGATATGTTTATTTTCTGTTTTTAGTATAAATAGAAAAAAGAAATTATAAAAGTTTCAAAAATATGTGTTTTAGTTTTTAGTTATAAAAATAAAAGTTTAAAAGTTAATAAAATTGTACAAAAGATGACTTGTACTATATAAAATTAAAGAAAATAAATTTTGACATATGGATAGATGATGTTAAAAGTCACAAAATTTCATGTCTCTTCTCCAAAACAAATCCATCAAAAACAATTTTTGAAATAAGTGGGGAAATGAATTGTAATTAGTAATTCTATTTTTATTTCTTTATGTTTTTTCCTTTTTCTTTTCAAGTTTCACATTTTGTTTTTAATTAAAGAAAAAACTGTAATTTATTTTGAGAAAGTTATGAAAGTATTAAATTTCTTGGTGAACTTTTAAACAATGTATAAGAAATTCACCAAAATATTTTCTGGTTTTCAATAAAACATCACTAGTGGAAAAATAAAAATGACATTTTATAATGTACAAAAATGATCTTTTATAACATAATTACTATAGACATAGTTCTGGACGTTATAGTAAGTCTGCGCATTTTATAACGTAGTAGAAATTTACATTATAATATGTTCAACATATTATAACGCAGTTTATGAAGTCCGTCATAATATGCGCAGTTTATTATGACAAATTTTCATTTGTCTGTTATAATGGGTGGAAGGTATTATGACGTAGAAGTTTTTGTAAGTTATAATATGTGATCTACTATTACGTATATATTTTTGTACTTTATAATATGTGATTAACGTATCATACATTGCTTAGTATGTCATAATATATGTTTTTTAAAAAAAAAAATTGATTATTGCATTTGACATCCAATGAAATTATAATAATATTCCTATATTATCATCTCATCCAATCAATTTATAATCAATATAGCTTCAAATAAACAAATTTAATGAAACTAACAAAATATAATTCATTTCAAACATTAAATAATCTAATATTTAATACATCATTTATATATGAAATTATATATTAAATCCAAATATTACATTAATGTACATACACTATTGAATTGTAGCCAAGTTTCTACTAACACTTAAAATAAAAGAAGTCCGGTTCCTTCTAATGTCTTCAATGTCTGCAACTTCCATGGGAGATGAATCATTAAAGATCTACAAATAAAATAATAGAGTTAAAACAATATTGTAATGAAT
The DNA here is from genome assembly GCF_018835915.1 of Vigna umbellata. Next base: position 107,242 of record NW_025902001.1, read on the forward strand.
AGTTGGATAAGTATTTAGTTAGTATTTTAATACCTTATTCCATGATTCAGTAATGTTTGTACAAATAATGGTATGAATGTGTTTCATTACATAATACCCACACTCATAGCTTCACTCTAGCTAGCCTTTGCACCATGTAGCTTTGTATATTTTGCTAAACCAAATTTCACAAAACCTACAACACAGCCAATTCCTCATAAAAATAGCAATCACAAAACACAAAACAAAGGAAGGTCAAATTCTCTTACATTAGGTGTGATTATTTGCTTCTTCTTCCTAGAAACAGATGGAACACCCTGCAACCTTGAATGAGCTTCCAAAGACCTATACAAAAGTTAGACATCCATTACATCATAATAATAATATAGGAAGGAATCAAAATAGAAAGGAAAACTTATGCCTCTAATATATTTTTGATGGACAATGTGTTAGCTTTCTTATGCAAGGAACATAAGAGAACTACAAGAGAACGATTAGGAACAATAACTAGCAATTGCCAATGAACCCTACAAGTTAGAATAATATTAATTAAAAGAAACTTTTAAACTAGTCATGAAAAATTAAAAAATTATGTACTTACTTATGCAAGTAAGGTGCTAAATAGACCTCTTTACTAGCTTTTTCAAACATTTCTATCAAGTACTTTTGCACCTCCTCTAATTTATTTCATACACTTTGAATTATAACAGGATCAAGAAATCCACAGATAGTAGCATTCCTTCTCTCGATGCAGAGGTGATGCAAATACCTTCAATATGAACAAATCATGTTAAAATAAATACACGAATGCAATATGACATAAACATTTAAACATTACTGAAGCACGTGTGAAGATCTTGTCATCTCAAGGTACCCTATATTCATATTCATCAATTATAGGCCTAAAGAGACTTTACTTCATGGAAAATATTTAGCTTTTCCTATCAGCAACATTCTGATGCATGAGTCAATTTCATATACGTACTTTAATTCCATCAATAATTCAAACAGGAAAGTAGCTTTATAATGAGTTTCTTTTGATAATGCATGGCAACAAATATAGAAAGTTGAGGGGGCAGATTTATGCTATGATCATTCAAGTTTTCTTCACATTAGAAGCAAGCAAAGTTCGAGATTTTTCCTTTGATTTGATCCTGTGCGTTTTCTTTAAATTAAATTTTTAACTCTTCAATTAAAAAACCAAGAAGAAACCAACTATAATGATATGTTAAAGGAAAGCAATGCACTTTTTTTGAGCATGGGTCAAAACTCTCCACATGGTTTCTCTATCAACTTTAAGACTGTATCAGTGAAGTTGGAAACTCTTCAACTCCATATTGTGCAAACCCCCACTTTCGCATGCAAATTGCAAATTGTAAGCATCATTCACTTTAATCCTAACTTTAGAAAACTCATTTCAGTGCGTATCTTCAACTCCATACTATGCAAACCCTTACTGTCGCATGCAAATTAAAAGCATCATTCATTTTAATCCTAACTTTAGAAAACTCATTTCAATGCCTAGTTTCGCGGATGACGCAACTTGCAAGTGTCATTCCCACTGCTCTGCTCCTTTTTCTCTACCACTTTCATTAGCACAAGGACTAAAGTGAATAACACTTTCCAACACTTTCCAACATCAATAATTCAGACAGAAAAATATTTTTAATTAAAAATAGTCTATGATTACACTGGTTTATTTGTAGAAATATAACCCTAAATCCAGAATTAAATTTGAAGCAGATTCTCGTGCACGAGACTCAAAACAAATCTTTTTGTTCTTCAAGAATCAATGAAAACTAAATTAACAGGATAAAGAAGGGGGAAAAGTGTTATAGAGAAGAATGTGAACTATAACTACCTTCAAAATTCTCCAATCACCGCTGTGGATTCGGCATTGAAGGCTCCCTCCTCCTCCTCTCTCTGGTGCTAATGCCGCTAATTTCTCTATCAATCCAAACACAATCCCCACCAATCTAGGAGAAATTAGTGAAATTAATATAAGAAAAACATACCAAATTAGGAAAAAACAAATAGTAGAATGTGAGCTATGAATCATAAAACCTACTTGGTCAGACTTCGGAGATTTCGACGAAGAGGCAGCGGAGGCAGAAGAGTCTTGCGGAGGGAGGAGTGTTCTCGGAACTGAGAAAAACACAGGCGCGAAGGAGTACCGAGAAATGCGAGTGAGGAGTGCCGAGAAATGAGAGTGAGAGGGATGAGACGAAGAGCGGAAGAGAGGAATGAGAGTGAGAGGGAACGTGAAATGAAATCTAGCGAGATGGAAATGTGGAAAACTAAAGAGGAAGAGATATTATAACTGATTTCTAAAACTCCGTTATAATACATCAATAATAGGTTTTGAACTTATTTACAAGTTTGCCACCGCATTTCATATTATAACTGATTTTCAAAACCACGTTATAATATGTCTTAAACTTATTTACAAGTTTGCCACCGCGTTTCATATTATAACTGATTTACAAAACTACGTTATAATGGATAATTTTTATCCGTCATAATAGGTTCGTCATAGAAATGTATTTTTCCACTATATGCATTAGATTGTAGGATTTGATTTAGTAACTGAAATTATCATAATCTTGTAATAAGACTTATGTTTTATGTCGAATGCATTATTGAATTAATTAGAAGTCGACCTAATTGATTCAAAATTATAAATTATTAATTGAGTTAATTTGAGAATTATTTAATTGAATATTTTATGAAAGATTTTTTAGAATTGTGAGTTTTGAGCCTAATTAAGATGGATGAACCATTATGTGTCATTTTTATTTTTCTTGAGTGACATATTCATGTTTTGTTTATATGTTAATATTTAGTTTGATTCTTTTGTTTTGCAACTTAGGTAGATAAATATGATTTGATATGATTGAGACATTTCTTGTTTTTATATATTTAGTTAAATAAGCTATTTGAAATTAATTCATTGATAATTCTTTTGAGTTTTAAACTTTTTTTTGTTTTAAAGTCATTGCAAAACTTTGAAAAGAAAAATACATATTCTCCTTTATCTTAAGGTGAAAAAAAGAGTTAATAGACTGTGTTAGGATTAAATGATGAATAAATTGTGTGGGTAGTGGTTATTACTTTTAGGAATAAATGATGAAAGAAAGGAGCTAACTCTTGCGCTCATTTGCTAATAATGTCTTTGTTCCCTTGTCTAAATGTTTTTGGGCAGTGGTTGTTGCTTAGTGTTTAATGGGATGTAGTTTCCATTCTTTCGTAATGTTTGACATGTCCATAGCACATGATTAAACCTGTTCTTACATGAATAGGAAATCAGGATTATATAATTTTTGATAAAAAAAAATAAAGGTGTTTCTTGATATTTTTTAAGTTTTGAATTTTTTTATATTTTTTTAGATTTTTATGTTTTTTAATCCACGCAGCTAAAGGTATAATATAACATGAACGACTTACAAATTATCCAATAAGCAAACATAATGTATCGCATATACTTATAAAATTGATCATATTTGGAAACTAAATATTAAATATAAAATAATACAATCACCACTCACCACAATGCATTGTTTTTTCTCCCTCCACCTCCCACCACCTTCCAACACATCCTTCCATCTCCCACCACCTTCCTCCACCATCCTGTACCACTCTCCACATTCCACAAATTTCATCCATCTTCCTCCACCATCCATAAGAACCATCTCATCTCACTCCGTTATCTTAAATATCACCAAAAACCTCCTCATAAACCTTATGCACTCCCCCCAATCCATTGACATAGAAACCCTAACCCTTTGTTCACTTGAATGAATTTAAGGGAGAGTGATTGAATTTATTTGAAGATAAATTTTGTTGTTGTTTATTTGAATGAATTTGGAGGTATGTAGAGTGAATTTGAAAGTAACGTTTGTGAGAATTAGTATAAGATTTAATTGATGTGACAAACTATAAAAATTTACTTCCAAATATTCAAGTGAACAACCTAAGAGGTGGAGGAAAGGGAAGAGGGTGACAAAAAAGAGAGGAAGACAACAAAAAAAGGATGGTGAAAAATTGAGATGAAATAAAGAGGAAGGAGAAAAAGACTATACAAGGTAGAGGAAGGCGGAAGGAAAAATAAAAATATTAAAAAAGTTATACATGTAAATAATAACGTAGATTATGACTTGTTTCGTTTCATAAAATATGTTAATTTTGATTTCATATAAGAAATCATATTGACTTTGTTAAAAAAAATAAAGAATCAATTAAGTAAAACAAATATAAAGACATGAAAGAATCATAAACCTAAATATAAAACCTTAAACTAAAGTATTAAAATTAATAAGAAATTAAAGTTAGCAAAGATATCAATTTGATTTTATATTTTAAATAAAATACTTTAATAAAAGAATCATTCACACTAAAACTATACCAAATGGACTTTACAATTAGCCCAAATCGAGAGCAAAAAGTCTTATTATATATATAAAAAAAAGAAATGGAAGGTGCGTAAGGACCCATATAAATGTACTGAATGGCCATATGGGGGCGTTGCTCCCTCCACCCCCACATGCTTCTCCCTCCACCTCCCCAATTTTATATAATTCCAATTATGTCCTAATCCAATTTTATATAATTCCAATTATGTCCTAAAGTTAAATTTTTTTACTTTTTTTATTTTAATATTTTAATTAATTTAAATTTACTTTTTCCTATTTTAATTAATTATGTCATTCTGGCGACTACTCTGATGTGCATAATTGATAAAGTCGATAGCCTTGGGTGATTTGACAACAATGGCAGCAAGCTCGTCCTTTGGTTCATAGTCAGTGACCTGAGCATCTCCCTGCTTTAGCTTTACAGAAAACAAAACAAACTCCTTATTGGAATTGGAGTCCACGCAATTCTGTCTTGGTGAAGCGTAATGCTGTGAACCAGAAACCTTCATCTGGGCAACAGCATGGTGAATATAATCAGGACCTTTAGTTTTGCTAGCTTGATTCATCCAACTTCCGCTCTTCTTTTTACCCTCTCTGAAGGTAAAAAAGGTATAAAACTAAAAACGGATGTCGACATCCGTTTCGCCTTAAACGGATGTCGACATCCGTTTCGCCTTAAACGGATGTCGACATCCGTTTCGCCTTAAACGGATGTTGACATCCGTTGAAGGATGTCATCCGTCCAGAGGCAGTGTTCCTTTTACGTTTCGTTTTTATTTTACTACGTTTTGCAGCTCATGCAAGGATTATAGGCTTGGATATTAAAAGGATTATTGGAAGTATGGGAAGAGTTTAGGGTTTAGGATTATTGGAAGGATTATGAATACGTACCTGGAGAGGAACCACGACAAGGACACTACACCACAAACGCACTGCACCACGTACTGCACCGAGAACAAGAGGAAGATTGCTTGATAATTTTTTTCACGATTACCAAGCTTTGCAGAAAAATATTTTACTCATACAAGGAACTACGTAGGTTATCAGGTTATCAGTGAAATATGTTATAAATGAATAAAATTAAAAAACAATAATTTTAAAAATAAAATTTTACTGAGGGGCAAAATAGTAAAGGAAAGGTGGAGGAAAGGGCAAAATAGTAAAGGGGAGGTGGAGGAGGAGATGTGTGGGGGTGGAGGGAGCAACGCCCGCCATATGGGCTACTATGAGAACTGACCCAATATTAAATGCTTTCCAAAAGCACATATGGGCCCCACACCGTACTCCATCCTGATTTCACTTCGCATATATGGCTCACCTTTACATATTATTTTTAATATTTTATCATTACATTTTTTAGATTATATATATATTATATATATATATATATATAATCATTTTTATTTATATTACATATAAATTTATTAATTATTTTTATTTCATATTTTTAAACGCGTATGATAACTTAGTTAATCACAAATTGAAGAGTAACCTAATTCGAGCAAGCCACATCAGAATTAGGTGATAGGAAAATTAAACTGATAAGTTCAATGGCTAAAAGAATTAGTCTTAATGTTTATCAACTTAGAGATAAAATGTAATTACTTACAATTGAGCTCTAATTAGTCTATTGTTAATCAAAAACCAACTTTAAAATATAGAAATATAAGTTTGAGCTGCGAAGGTAAGTGATATGCATTTACTATACTATTAATATTTGAACTTCTAACATTGAGTTGACTTTGGCATCATGATGCCTTCTGTAGGTACGTATCGAACTATTTGGATGAGCGGTTAAGAGAGAACTTTGATCGCAAGACAACTTTTGGACCCAAGTGACTTACTTGCAGAGGCATATGGAAGAAATATAGGGAAGATACGAAAAGGAGTAGACGATCCTCAGGGTCGAGAATGTAGCCATATACTAAGAGTAAAGTGCTCAACAATCGATGCCTTACGTATCAACCTAACAACAACAACATCAACCTGCTCTAACCAGGCATAGAGAAGACCCATGCAAGACACTCTATGAGGGCAACAAATGAGCTAGTAGAGAGAACCTATTTGTGCAGAAAATTAATACAATCGGTTTATTGTCCTTTACACCGATAATCATGGAGATCTCATGCCTCTACTCCCCAAAATGTTTGAGAAATATGATGGACCAACTAATCCAGACGAGCATTTAAGGATATTCGTGAACCAAATGGCTTTCTACACCCTAAGCGACATAGTGTGTTGTAGAGCTTTCTCCCTATCCCTCAAAGGGAAGCTTTGGCGTGGTTCAACTTGTTGCCACTCAATTCCATAGGCAACTTCAAGACCTTATGCTTGTACTTCAAGATGTATTTTTTCACGAGTCGATCACATCACCTAACGACTCTTGCTTTGGTGAACCTCAAACAAGAGAAGGAAGAGTCCCTTTGTGCTTTTGTGGATCGCTTCGGGAAGACCGCTTGATAGATTAGGATTCTCAGTCACAAGTTTGCCCTTACCCACATGATAATAACCTTGAGGCCCGAGTTGTTCGCTAATAATCTGTTCATGAGGCTAATGAAGATCATGGAGGAGTTAAGAAAGAGGGCCTTAGAGTATATACAGGTGGAAGAAATTTGGGATTTTCGCAACCTTCAGAGGTAGTAAGAGGCTTCGACGAACGCAAATAAGGAAGGCAAAAAACCAAAGGGTATTATTGGCAAGGGGGTGAGTCCCACCCTAGGAACCAACCTAGAGCACCACTTTTCCACTAGTTGCAATCTCTGCCTGCATGGTTAACATCTGCCTCTGGATCTCCTGGACTAACGCCATTGCGTCTGGTTGTCCCGCCACTCTTATGGTCTCAACTGGGTTTCTTCTACTATCCTCGGCCCTACGGTGGGCGCCAAAATTTTCTACTGGATGGGACGAGGATGGATCCTGCTCACTTCTCCTGCCTGAACAAACTTTCGTTGCTCTCATTACTTTGGATGACTAATTGGTTTGAGGGGAGGTGACCTACAAAAGACACTCCGACGCTCAAGTTAAATATCTTTTTTCTGAAGGTCCAAAGTAACCAAATTATAGAAAAAGTGTCTTACCCCAAACTTAAACCTCTACTTATAGAGTTTACAAGGATCAAACCTATTAATTTACCCTTTAATGGTCATTAATGCAAACATTAACCACTCATCAATAACAATTACCATATTGATTATGCTCAACGAATGTTTGATTCGACCGACTGCACCGTTCATCTCTATAACCAACTGATCGTTTTGTCCGACTCACCACGTGGTAACACTTACATAACTATCGTTCATAATTCATGTGAAAATAACGTCAAGTGTTTCGGTAGGGATTTTGTCAAACTGAGACACTAACCTTTGACCCATGTGTTCCGCTTGTATGCTTCCAGTTTAGACCGATCGGTTCTCTTCCGTATTGGCCGCTCAGTGAACTTCAGTCTTGACCGCTCGGTCACCCTCATGCAAAAGGGGGGAGGTACCTGCAAAAGGCACTCCGATGCTCAAGTTAGGAGCGATTTTATGAACTTTTTGTTATAGTTAAATGTTTAAGTCCTAATCGGACGTAAGTAGGACATAGTAGAGTGTGAGTTGAATGTAAGTTTACCTGAAACCTAAACCTTATTTATAGAGTTTAAAAGAATCTAACCAATTAATTTACCTCTTAATGATCATTAATGAAAACCTTAACTGTCTAATGGTAACCGTTACCACATTTATTTGTGCATTAACTTTGCTCAACAGTTGTCGGGACCGAACGACTGAAAAGCTTTTTAGGACCGAACGGCTGAGAAACTTGTCGGAACCGAACGATTGAGAGACTTTTTTCCGCATACTGACCGTTCAATTTTTTAAGATCGTGTGTCGTCCGATAGATCAGCTATGAGCTCATAATAACATCAAGTAATCAATATCTGAAATATCATTATAATTTATCCTCCAGTGTGTTACATATGTGGCATAAAAGAAACTGTAGAATCATTTACATGTAAAAAAGGCTAGGGACAGTTCTGATTAATCTTTTTGGTGCGGGAGTTGGGGGCGTGATTTTCTAAAAGCTCAACCGTTCCTTAAACTTTGCCGGGAAGAGGGATATAAAACTTGGCCACATTCATTGTATAATTTGATATTGTTAAACCTTCTTGGTTACCAGGCTGGACTTAGAACATAAACTATGCTTATTTTCTTTGCAAAACAAGTGGCTAAACAGAAACCGTACTATTAACTCGCCATAGAACTCAAGTTATATCTGCTCAACATTATTTAATAAACTTTTTACATGCTTATATATAATCACATCAATTACCCAAAACTTTTCTAAAAAGAAGCATGATGAGTAAAATATTTTAATAATTTGAGTGTACACATGATTCATGGTGAATTTGAGTACGTATCTTGAAATTAATATAGTATTTTATGTTATTTATATGTTATAAAAGAATACTGATTCAATTTACATTTTATTCCATATATAATTTTTTGTAAGTATGGTGATATTTTAATTAAGATCACTGCAATGTATGAACCTATCAATAACTTTCCTTCAAACAGTTTTTCATTATACAATTGCCGCCAGCGTTGATGTTTCATAGACACGCTTTCAAATTCCAATCAACAACTATTACTCATTCATATTATATATGGGATCAAATTTTGCTTATTTATTTCTAAAACCAACAACAAAGTTTGGCAGCTTTGCTTTTTGGTCCATGAACTTTATGAGTACTACAGAATATGAATAATTTAGTTGCTCAAACCTTTTCCATATTTCAATAGGTTTAATAGCCAATTTAGTCCCCACTTTGGTTGAAAAATCTCAATTTAGTCCCTCGTTATAAAAGTGTTTTACATTAGTCCTAACTTTTAAAATAGTGGGTCAGATTGGTACCTTTCCTTAAATATAAGTTAACGAAATTAATGGATGATGATGTGACACAGCTTAAAGCTGATGTGTTAGATTGGTCCCTCGTTAGCTTTAAGTTGTGTCACATCATCATCCATTAATTTTGTTAACTTATGTTTAACAGAAAGGACTAATCTGACCCACTATTTTAAAAGTTATGACTAATTCAAAACACTTTTATAACGAGGGACTAAATTGAGATTTTTCAACCAAAGTGAGGACTAAATTGGCTATTAAACCTATTTCAATATAAATAGGATTTCCAACGTCGTATTTACTGCCATTAATATTCGCCATGCTTGTTTATGTTTTTTTTACCAAGAGAACTTTCAGATCAAAAAAATAAAAATATAATTAATATCTTACATCACTAACGACCATGTTTTTTCTAAAAGCACACTGCATGATGCATTATTATGAAAAAAAACAATTTTTTAAAGTTTGTGAGTCCATTGCTAACAACATATCTGCATTAGGTGTTGACATATAAACTTGAAGAGTGATACTGTCTAAGTGCATTATTTTTTTGTTGATGAGATTAATTCTTTGAAGAGGGATCCTTTCACGTGATTTTATTGGCATAAAAGAAACCATAGAGCTCTGTTTTATTACCTCATGGCATTTGCTAGCCTTTCTCATATTCCTCATAGAGTGAATTTTATTTGTGAACAACCGACAATATTTACGCTTGTGAGATCATTAATCTTTTTTAATAAAGTCATTAAATTACATTCAAATTTATCCGTAAGTAATTAGAAGATAACTACATATATATTTAAATCCTATTTAACCTTTTTCTTTATATTTTGTAAAACAAAGATTTCAAAAGATTATCAAAAATTTTAAAATACTATTCAACCTTCTTTATATTTTTATCCTTTTTCATACATTAAAAAAAATATAAATTATAGAAAAACGAATAATTAGGATAAGAAAAAAAATATGTAGATCTATTCAGATTGTTATTTGATTTTTTTCTCACGACTAATTACAATAACATAAAATGATATTTGTATTTTATAATCAATCTTTTCACAACTATCATGGATGTTTATGTTTGGTAATATTAGAGCGAAATGCCTATTTTACAAAAGAAGGAATTCTTTAAGGAATGACGAGTCAGATATCATACACAAGCAATTGAAGTAGATAAAAGAGGAGGTTGCTTTAAATATTTTCCTCGCATTGTTTGAAAAAAAACATTAACATATCGGTTGAATATAAGAAATTTGCAACTGATTCACAGATCTTAGCTTAGAAATAGTTTTAAAAAATTATTATAAATATGTCCTAAAAGAGTAAAAGTCAAATTCTCGATCAAATAAACTAAATAAGATTTAATAGAAAACGAGTAAAGCCACGAAATGGATTCGGGACTCAACGACTTAAAAATTTTAAATTCTTCGCAAGTCGGTGAGAAATATTATTTAAGTGGGAAATGGAGGTTGCCAGGTTATTTCTTAAAGAAATTACTTAAATGAAAAATAAGATAATAAATCTATTTTGTACATGCTAATTGTTAATCATTCATAAGTTCCTGATTGTATTTATTGGATAAACTTAAATATAATAAAATTAAATGTGTTTAAGAGTTTTGTTTGTTTTAGACAATAAGGATATAAGGTGTCTTAGTGATAGAGTTTATGATTTTTTAGGTGAAAAATCTATATGTAAGTTTATAGATTGTAAATGTCTTATTGTACATACATATATTCATAAATATCTAGTGAGTGTTATATATTCTAATAAATTAAAATCAGAGTTGAGAGAATGAGTGTTGGAGTGAGAAAGAGATAGTAAGAGAGAGATAGTCAACCCAACAAACTGTGTGTCCTTGTCTTAGTGATGTGATCATAAATAGGGCAAAGGATGAAGAGGTTAAAATGATGAAAAAAATCATGACTAAATGAAATCATCTTATTTCTTGGCTCTTTTACAACTTTGTACAAAAAGAGTAGTGTATGTTTCATGGCTTGTACTTTTCCTTTAGTAGGATAAGATTTCTTAGGCTTCTATTTGCTTCTCTTGTTTCTTTTTCTTAGTTTTGTTGTAGACAAACTTATATATTCTTTTGTTCTTTAAGGTGAATGTGAAATTTCACATAGTTTGAACTTCAAAGAAAGAAAAATAAATAAGTCAGTTCTCCTTTTAGTTGCTTGTAATGCAAGTTATCTTATGTATAGTTTTAGTTTTGATCTTTAGACTAGTTAGGTAGCTTATATACCCTTAGGAAGTTATAGAATTAAGAGATGTGAGACTTAAAACAACCTTGAGAGCTATTGTCCATACTTGTAGGCCTCCAAGTCCTATATCTATTAGTTTTCTCCACCTATTTAATCTTCTAGTGTTATATAAGCAACCTAAGGTCTCCTTTATACATAAACATTCAAATTTGAATATAAAAAGTGTTTTGCATTCAATTGCATTACTTTTTTGAGAAGTTATTTTCTCTCTTTGGAAGAACATGTAGAGAGCTGTATCTTAATATCAGATATCACAGTCACGAGATTGATACAATTCAATATGGCTTGAGGTTGAAAGAGGTGGATGTGGAGAAAATGAAGGTTGAACTGAAGGTGAAGAGTTGGGAGACTGTAGTTCTTGATTCTAAACTTAAAGAGAAAAAGAATCTTTGAATGAAGTGAGCATAAGGGAGTTGAGCTTGAGGAGAAAGACAAGAAAGAGAAAGCATCTAATGTTTTTGAAAAAAGAAACAGAAAAAAAAAAACTTATATAATGACTAGTGAATAATAAGTCAGAAAAAAAAAAACAAGTGGGTCATAAAGTAGTTGAAGTAGATAAAATGGTGGTTGCTTTAAATAAATGTATTCCTCGTTTCCTCGCATTATTTGAAAAAAAACATATAGGTTGAATATAAGAAATTTGCAACTGATGAACAGATTTTAGCTTAGAAATAGTTCAAAAAGAAATTATTATAAATATGCAAAAGTCAAATTTTCGAGTCAAATCAACTAATTAAGATTTAATTGAAAAAGAGTAAAGCGGGCTATTACGAGTTAAAAATTTTAAATTCTTCGAGTCGGTGAGAAATACAATTTAAGTGGGAAATGGAGGTTGCCTGGTTGTTTCTGAAATAAATTATTTAAATGAAGAATAAGATAATAAATATATTTTGTACGTGGTAATTGTTAATCACTCAGAATTTTGTTATTTCTACTTCAGCAGCATATTAGATTTCTTTATAATTACTTTATGTTTCGAATATTAAATAGTTTTCAAATTAAATATTTAATAAATTAATTATTCTTTATGGAAGTTTCTTTATAATACTTTCTCTATAAGTTAAGTTTCCTAAAATATAAAACAATAATATACATTAATAATTGAGTTGACTTTAATTAATTGTTATAAAACTGAGTCGACTTGGACTATTAGAATTGATTTATTTGTATTAAAAATTAATCTTATTTTTGCGCGTTGTTAAAATAAAAAGAAAAGTATAGATTAACAAATTGAAAAAATATAATATTAGGAACTTGGAAATTTTTTTAAATAATATTGTATCAAGGAATAATTTTTAAGTTGATGGTGGTATTGTCACTATAATTAAATTCTTAAAAAGCATGCAATTTTAATGATAAAAAATAATTAATATGTTACTAATTTATAAAATTAAAATTATTGGTATATAAAATAGTGAGCCTCCATTATGAATAAAAAATTATAATTTACTTGTAAATTAGACTCTAAATTAGTCCTATTTGATTAGTGCTAAATTGGTCACTAATTAATTAGAGACCAATTTATAAATAATCTATTTGATTGTCAAATCTTTAATAATTAATGACTAATTTAGTATTTATTTACAAATAAATTAAAAATTTTGTTCACTATTTTAAATATTAATAACTTTAAGTTTATAAATTAGTATCTAAATTAATCGCTGTAGTAATTAATTATTTTTTCTCTAAAATTGTTTGCTATTTAAGAATTTTCTTATAGTCTGTGGTATATTATTACTTTTTTCATTGGTTTAAATAAGTAGGAGTATTTTGGATAATGTTGTTAGATGTATGACTGTTTTCTTGAAATACTATATTATGTGATTGATGAAAGGTGATGCGGTTTGGTTATTTTAATGATGTTGGTTTTTAGATGTATGGTTAATTCATTGACTTACTATGTTTTATGGTTTCTAAGAGGTGATGAACAGAAGTTTAATTGTTCTTATCAAAATTGATCGTTTATAAGGTTTTGAGAGGAACAAAGAAAGTTTGATTCTTAAGCATGTCAGCTGAGATAAGTGGTTCTACTGTAGGTAAAATTTAAAATTATAAACAATCTTTTTAAAATTAGGAGAATGAGTAAGAATACCTAAATAAACTAAAATAGTCAATTGATGTAGTTAAGAGTGATATACTATTAGGAAAATGAGACTTTAGAAGATAAACTGAGTTTAAGTTTGGGATTAAGGAAATTCTTTAAGACCAGACGATGTTATTTTGCAAAGTTAAGATATATATAGAAGACAATGTTTCTAAATTAATACAGTCCTTAGTCGGTAAAAGTTAAGTAGATGAATACTCTCTAAACGATTACTTGTTGAATGTGGTATTTAATGGAGGAAGTACTGATCAGATCATGTACTTGATAAACAATCTATTCGTTAGACGATGTACTTGATAGATAATGTATTAGACGATGCATTTGTTGAAGGAGTCATGCACTTCTTGAGCAAAAAAGTAGTGTTTTAAAGTATTTGTAAATGATTTTGTTAAGACAAAATCGTATAGAAACTAGACCGTCTAACAATTCAGGTTTTGAAAGAAAAAACATTAAACGAAATATAGCTATGTAAGAAAAGTTGTTTTAAAGAAATAACGTCTAAGAAAAATATATTTTAGAACATCTTTTATAGACGAAAACAAGTTTATAATAATGTTTTCTAGACTATGTTGTTTGATGAAAAAGTTTTATAAACAGTGTATAAAGAAAAGAAAGAGTCTTTCTCAAAGTATCATCTAATAGAGGATTTGGGTAACAAACATTGTTTTTACAAACAACTTCTAAAACGTCTAAGTAATAACGTCTTACAAGCTAGCATTTTATGAACAAAAGCATCTATCTCAGTGTCAACACTAAAGCTTAAAATGTGTTTTATTTAAAACAATGTTAATTCAAGCAAGAGTCTTATGAAATGAATCATCTAACAAATGACCGCAAAATGTTGCATAACTTAAACAACTTTTGATAGCATCTAATGTTGTATATCATATGATGATCATATATGTTGAATGCTTTACCAAACGATACATTTATTAGTGAAAGGAAAAATGATAAAAATGTTTGAACATAATACAACCTAACATTTATCAATGTTCAAAATATTAATGCATGTACGATAAAGTGCTTTAACGCTTATATACATTGTTCTTGATATTAGTGCATATCACAAAATGCAGAAATACTTTATTAGAATCACTACATTTAAGAAAAAAGATGTTGAGAGATATGAAAAACATTTTGGAAATGTTTCCTTTGAAGCCTTATGCTCTGTCACATCGTACAAGCTACGTTTTGCTAAATGTTATGACAAAGCATTGTACCTCTGCAAAGTAGACTTGAGTCTGACTGCTGACCAAAAGGCTACCTACTCTATATGAATTCAACCTCTCAATCTAATGGTCACTTCTAAAAAAAAAGATATAAATAAATAGAAGCTTGAAGAGAAGATAATAAATACATAGTGAACTCGTGAACGCTCAAACAAGCTTATTGTGTTCATATATCGTCTAAAGCTAAATTTTGCAAAAGAGAAAAACCTTATCAAATTCTCAGATTTCTTTTTATTATTTTTATCTGTTCCTTGAGAGTTATCAATATGTATTTGCTCATAACACTGAATGTGTTGTACATTCTAAAGATAATTAAAACATTTGATGTTTAGCTTAGTTAAGTTAAATAGTTTAGACGAGTTCTGTAGGGTGGGACTAGAAGTGATTATAATACTTATATACCAAGAGTTGTTAAACTCGAACTAGTCGTGTTGACTAGGTGAACCAGAAATGGTGAGAATACTTGCTGTAAATCTGGAGAGGTAAAACTTGTGTAATCTTCTTGAAGAATAGTGGAAACCCTTAAGAGTTCTTAAGGGAGACTTGGATGTAGCTCAAGTAGAGTGAACCAATACAAAATCTGTGCTTTATTGATTTTCTATTTTAAACGTTTTCCATATAAGTCAATCATAAAACTAACGTCTAAACATCTTATTTAAATTATATATCTTTTACCCATATCTCTCATATGGGTAAAAATAAGTCACTCGTTAGTTTTGATAACAATAAATTAGTTTTAATTAATTATGTTCATTGTTATGGTGTGTGTGTGAAAGTGCTAGAGACTGCATTATGAGAGGTTAAACTTTGTCATTAAAATTCTATGTGGTGAAAGAATTTTAGCTTAAACAAAGTTTTTAATGATTTTCATATTCCTTATGGGTGATGTATGATTTGTAGCAACACTTGATAAAAACACCTATATGAGTGTCGAGTTGGGCCGCTTGTATAAGATCTTGGCATGATCTCTAGAGCACTCATGAATACCGGGCATGCACATGGCCTAATAAGCGCAACGCTACGATAACAACAAGGATTGTTGAGGTGTATTTTAATTGATAAACCTCTAACACACGTCAAGTGTCTTTGGTTCTACACTGTCTATTAAGTTTTCTTGATCTAAGACTGGTTCATATAACTTGCTACACTAATTCTGATGCATTACAACCTATGAAACTCGAGATAAAAGTTTATTATCTTTCTTTTGCAATATGTAGGGGATTATTATAAAATAATAATAATTACAAAAGAAATGTTAGTTTTAAATGTTGGCCAACAATTTTTATTTTCTCCTTAACGTTCATAAATGCATAGTTTTTATTTTCTCATTAAGCCTATGTTCACTTGAATGGATTTAAGGGAGAGTGATTGAATGGATTTGAGAGGATTTGAAAGTAAATTTTTTGTTGTTTATTTGAGTGGATTTTGAAGGTAAGTGCGAGTGAATTTGGAAGTAAAGTTTATGAGAATTAATGTGAATTTGATTAATGTGACAGATTAAAAAAATTTACTTCCAAATCCACTCTCACTTACCTCCAATATCCACTCAAATAAACAACAAAAAATTTACCATCAAATAATCTCAAATTCATTCAATCACTCTCCCCAAATCCATTCAAGTGAACAAGGGCTAAAGTTCATAAGTGCCAACAATCAATTTTTATTATTCATTATTGTAGCAATAATTTTTGACCAGGTTTATGCTCTATAAATAGAGAATTTCCTGCATTCCATAAAATACACCAAGTTAAGCTTTCCTTCTTCTCTTAAAAGGAAACTTTATTTCTCAAGCTATATTCTTAGTTTTTCTTCCTTTCTTTTCTTGTCCTCTTTATATCTCGGGTTTATTCTTTTGCTCTTTTTAGAGTTCCTTGATAGTTCTGAGATCCTTAGAAATTTCTAAGAAGTTCCTCTTGTATATTGGGGACTTGCGTAATATACCGTGGATAAGTTCTTAAGGACAATGAACTACGCACCTTAGGAAATACTGTTCGTGATTTTGTTAACAATTTTTACAACAATTTCCATACGATCTAAGTTAGGAGTGTTATGATAGTTAAAGAACTTGTCCGCTTTAAAGATCCACTCTAACAATGGAGTAGAACTATCAAAATGAGGGAAACCAAGTGAAATATCATTACAGGAACAATGTTGATCGGAGTAAATTTCATTGTTGATCTTGAGTTTGTTAAACTTCCATTAGATTGAGAAGCATTTTCTAAAGATTACTGCAATGCAAGTTGGATCTGATCTATCTTCTTTTCCTGTGATTTGGATTGAATTACAAGAGCTACTTTGAGCTTCTTCACTGTTACCAATAAAGAACACATATCATCCATATTGTTTTTTACATTATTTTATAATTCCTTCATACATGTGTTCTCAACCATGGAGTCAATGAAAGCAACAATATAACAATGCTAAAGTTGAGGGGAGCTTTAATGTCCTTTTGTATTAATTGAAAATCGTAATAATGTTTGAATCTACAATCAATAGAGAAAATGAAACAACAACGAATTAAGGAACGATGAATTAATGGCAGTAGAGGGTTATAAAGGGCGTGTTCTTGAAGGGAATAACTTGAGGGACAGGAAGTGAATGGATTTGAGAGTAAATTGAGTGTTGTTTTTTTAAAGGATTTGAAGGTGAGTGAGGGTGGATTTGGAAGTAAAGTTTGTGAAAGTTAGTATAGGATTTAACCGATGTGATAGATAAAAAATTGTTTTAATTGATAGAAAATAAAGATTACCAAAATGACCTTAGTGATAAAAGTAATATAAAATGATATTTATTAATAATATATTTAATGCTAGAAAAAAAATCAAAATTAATATTAATAAAATAAATTTGTATTTAAGTAAAATCAAATAATTTTTGTTTATTTTTTTAAGAATATAATTTAAATATTTATGATAAATCAAATAATGAAGTAAAGCTATAATATTGCATATGACATGTTTTCATTGACAAAATTTTTAAAATTATCATGCAAATCGCTTTAGGCATGTAGTTCCTTTCATGTGTTTTAAAGTGCATGTTTTCATTTACTAATATTCATATTATCTTCATTTTTTTTCTATTGCACATAAAAATGCTGACTCGGAGAAATATGGTTATCATTACGTGAATTTGGTGGTTCATTTTCTGCATTATTACAACTAACAAAACAAATTCGTTCCCTTCCTTTTCCTCCTTCCAGCGGACATCAGTAATACTATTATTTCCTTACCCTCTGAACAAATAACTTTCACAGCGTTGCTCCCTCACCACCACTTCCTACATCTCCCCCAACTTCTTTTAATTCCAATTTTATCTTTAGGTTAAAACTTTTTTACTATTACCATTTAGGATATTTTAATTTATTTGAAACACTACTTCTCCTTATTTACTCACTATGCAGTTGCACCTCGTAGTCTCACAGATCTCTCTTTCCCATTTCTGTTTCACTTCCTCTCCATTGTTCTTCCTTTCCTTTCTTTTTCCTTCATTTGTCTCTTCCCTATTTTCCTTTTGGGTTTCATTGCTTCCATTGTTGTTGGTGTTGAGGAGCGTCGAAGAGCGTGGATCCAGTTTTTTTGCGGCTTGTTTTTGTCTCCAGGTTCACTAGTTTTCTTCACCATTCTTTTGTAGCTTGTTTGTATGTTAGGTAGTTTAATTTAGGGTGTACTATTGTTTGTGTGCTTTGAATCTGTGCTGTTTTGTCGCTACTTATGCGCTATTGTTGCTGGTGGTTGGATTTTTTGTCGTCTGAACAGAGTCTGCGGACACCAAAATAGATATGGGATATTCGTTTGACCTTCAACAGATATTTGACTTCCGTCGACAGATGTGGGATATCCATTGAAGGCCAAACGGATATCCCACATCCGTTTTGACCTTTCAGGTTCTGTATTTTTTTTTCTTTTAGTATTTTAATCTTTTAGAATTTATAATTCATATATATATATATATATATTTGATATATTTTTCTTAATTTTTTTAAACAGTAATATAATTAGAATATATAGAGTTATTTGATATATTTTTAGATTTTTTTTGACGTTTTAGATTATTAATTTAATATTTTATAAGTATTTCTATTTATAGTTTTTAAATGAATTGATTAAGTTTTGATTAGTTACGTAATTTTTTATATATCTAAATTATTTTTATTTGTTGAAATAAATATTATTAATTTAATTATAGTTAATGTTAGTAAATTTGTATTTGTAATTAATAATTAATTGGAAATGTATTTAATTTTTTTTAATTAATTAGTGTAATTGTTTATTTTATTTTATTTTATTTTTGTAGTTAATAAATCAATTATTATTAGTTTAATTACTTTGAATTGTATTTTTTTATAGTTTATTAATGATATTTAAAATAATAATTTATTTAATTTTTAGAATGAAACAATTAACTTTTTGTCAGAAATGGCAAGAATACGCGGTATATCTTTTAGTTCTCGAGGTGAGAGTTTTCGAAGAGAAAGTTCTGTGCAGGGCGAAGCTCGGAGAAGACCTACCGCTTCCGCTCGTAGAAGGTGTGCAACTCCTATTGAGGATGACCCTATAGTTGAGGAGTGAGCCTTTGTGGAGCAAACATATAAGGCCTATGAGACTCATGGTTAGGAGAAGGCATTTGAGGCCCCTGACGATGATGATGAGGAGGAGCATGCAGATGTTCCTAACATACAAGAGGATGTCAGTGGATTTACTGGAGGTCCACGTGATGCTTCATTGCTGACGCACTATGTTTAGCATGTCGCTTATGCTATTTCGTAGGGCCGACTGAGTTCAAAATTTAAATTTTAATTATTGCTTTTTTTTTGTAATAGAAATTTTATTAAATAGTGATGTGTAGGATCGAGGGGATATGTTGAAGTTGATCTCCCACGAAGAAAAAAAGTTAGAATCGTGCCACGAGGGAATTCAACACACTGTGTTGAATACCACTTTGATGTCTCTCACACATATTTCTTACGATTACGTCAATAAGGGCTTACTCCTCGGATTCATAGAGAGGTGGCTTTTCGAGACTAGTAGTTTCCATCTCCCTATAGGGGAGATGTCAGTTACTCTTGATGACGTCTCGACATTACTTCACCTGCTCGTGATGGGACAAATGTGGGATTTGGAGGAGTTGGAGTTTGAGGACGCTCGTACAACCCTTGTGGACCTCCTTGGTGCTGATGGTGATAGTGCTCGTGTTAGATGGAGGAGGTACATGGACCGAAAGTCAGGCTGAGTTAGCTCAGATAGATCTATGTTCAGAGTTGTGAGTAGTAGCAGTAGGACTATGCTGCCAGAGCATAACTTTTGCGCCTATTTGGATGCACCATGTTTGCAAATAAGAGTGTCACTTCTATACGCGTGACTTACTTACTTTTATTTAGAGACATACATGCGTGTGACAGATACGCTCGAGGCGTTGCTGCACTGGCCCATTTATACGAGCAACTCACGGATGCGAGTCTGGCTTCCACGAGGAAGATGACCGGATATTTGACTCTGTTACAGGTAAACTTATACCTACCACATTTATTTCATGTACTTATTTCCATGTTCGAAGATGGATGAAATTTAATTGAATAATTATTCTTTTAGAGTTTGAGATACGAGCATTTCCTTGGCATGGGAAGGAGGCAATTGATGTCTTCTTACGATGACAGCACACCGCGCGCCACTAGGTGGCAAAGCCCTAGGAAAAGTTCCACTCTCGCGGAGATTCGGTCACAGTTGGATGCCTTGACATACAGTAGAGTTTTATGGCATCCATATTAGGGACATTGGGGCATTCGACCATTCTTCGACATCTGTATGTATTCTGGATGGATTCGGATTGGAGACACCCTTTGCCTTCATTTTCCTGAGCGTGTGCTGAGGCAATTTGGGTTTCAACAGGATATTCCACGATCACTCACTGTCGTTCCATATATAGTGGCCATTGATCAATGATGGGGCTGTCGCGGCCCATACAAATTTGATGTGCATTAAAAATGCAGTATAGTGCTAGGAAGTGACTCCTAAATCATCTCTCAAGGACCAAATGTGGTTCGAGTCTTAGGTCAAACACGTAGTAAGAGAGGTTTTGAAAATGTTTTTTTGATTCGAAATGAACTAAATTAAAACTAGAAATTAAATACAACCAAACATAATTGAAAACAATGAAATAAATGGACAAAGCATGAAGACCGAACGGTCCTACATTGAGACCAAACGGTCTCTAAAGCAAATGAGGAAATTGGAAATGCAGGAAGATAAAAAAGCCGAACAAAATAAACAACATAATAAACAAAGGTCCTAAAATAAGATGTGTGAACTAATTAAAATGCATCAGTTAATAAAGAAACATTTGGTGTGTTATTCAAATGCAACACTTTAGCTGCTGCATTTAAACACAAACCAACGGGAATTAAAAGAAAATATACAAAAAGTGCTTGAACTAATTTTAAGCAAGGAAAATACATTTAATAATAAAATGCACGTGCTAGCTAAAAGAAAGAAAACACCGTGATCTTTGCTCCTTATTCCCCTGCACACCTATTCCTCCAACGTGCTTCACTTCTCCCGTGACCGAGCCAAATGAACTCTCCTCTTCCAAAATCAAATCAGCATCACATCACCTCCCGTTTTTATCTCCTGGAATCAATTTAAATGCACCGTGTGATGTTGTGACCGTGAGCTGTGTGCTTCCAAAATTATCGTAACAGATTCTCAAATAAAGGAAGAAAAATGCTTATGAAATCCCCTTAATCTAGAACCGTCCTTGATCTAGAACCGTACAGCGTGCAAAGAGTAAATGAATCACTTCATGCTTATCTAAAAGGAATTAATTAAATGCCAGCCCTTTTCAAGAAATGTGAATAAAAATCCGTGTGTGCACAATGCAATAGAATGAAAAATGGAATACGTCTCTTCTCTCCAACACATATGAGTCAACACCCACTTTCTAAAAGCAAATAAATTGATCCTAAAACTTTGCTCTCCTAAAGCTGGACGCGGCAGCCATATGCCCTCCGTAACAGTGTGCACATCCTAAATTAAATGAATGCTTGCTTTTCTAACAACACCTACAAGAAAGAGAAATTCTAATGTAACGTGAGTTCCTTGGTGTGTGGCAGCTTCCAACAAAATAAAATGCATAGGTCGTGACACCACTTGCTTCTGCTGCTGTGACCGAGAGCTGCTAGAAGAAAAGAAAACGCGAGCTCCTTCAACCGTAGCCCTCCATCCTACTCACTGTCTCCGTGTGTTTTTCTTCCCCCCATTCAATAAAAATGTTCAAAAGAGAAGCCAAGTGAAGGTGGCGGCTGGACACCAGCCCGTGTGTCTCCCCTTTTCCATTTAATAGAGCATGCCCTATTCACTTTGGGCACGTCACTGTCATCTCCAATTTTGCTGGACGCGTCAGCTATTGGACACTCCTCTACTCTTTGCTGGACTAGCTGTTGTTTTCTTTTTCCTTGCTGCACCGCCCTCTTATATGAATAATGAACGCCTACCTCACGTGCTTGCTGGACCTATTTCATTGCTGGACACCGCCCGCTGTTGCTGCTTCTGCTGGACGCTCCAAGTGTGGGTCATGTGCTGCTTTCCACGTTTTTCCTCTCGGTGGCTGCTCCTTTATTATGAAGGTTGAATCCCATCTTCACGTGCTAGTGTCCAAAGATTCCTTCTCATGGGCCCTGCTGGATGAAGAATTGAATGAGTGCAGGCCGTGACGTGTTGGACGTGCTGCTGCCTTTTTATTTCATTCAGCACCTCTCTTCTTTTGAAGCCCACATGGACGCTCCAAATGCATTCCCCAGGCCGTGGCAGCTACTGTGTGCACCTTCTAATGTTAATTACCCCTTTGCAGCCAAGTGTCCGTCTTTTTCAGCAATGAAGAAATGTACTTTTCAAAAGGAAATTGAATGAACATTGCTCCTAGGCCGTGACCATTTCCCCGTGAATCAGCACTTTCTTTCTTTCTTAAAGCCAAGAGGGTTTTACTCCCTACACCACCGGTGGAGGGAGCAACTCTCAAGCCAAGATTGAATTCACCGTGTGACCTCTTTTTCCAACTGGCCCATTCCAGCTCCCTGTCCGTGTGCACCCCAAAAATGAAATCCGCACCTCCTCTCTCACAAGCCCAAAGAATAAAATCACCGTAGTGCGCTCCTTCTTTTGCACACTCTTTTTTGGAGAGTCTTGAATTATGTGATAGCCCTCCAAATGTTGCAAAATATTATCGAACAATTTTCCTGCAATTAATAATTCAAATAATTAACCTCAGATAATTCAAATTAATTAAAATAAGAATTTATGGTCAAATTAAACACAATTAGCAAAAATGGGAAAATACTGGACATTCAAGCACAATTTCCTAACTAAATCTAACACAATAAACTAAGTGAAATCAAGAAAATATTGACTCATCAATCATGTTTGTTTGCACTTTAGAGTTCACATTGTGAGTAATGTTAGACATGCAACATCCCTTTCTGATTGTGTCTATGGGTACATTTAGTGGTTAAGGAGGGTTTCACATCCTTTTATTATTGTTGCTGCAGATGACGCGTGACCAGCTCTTGTGCTTACACAGCGCCCCAATGTTCCACAGGAGGCACGACCCCATCGTAGACCGTCTCCACCTTCACCATCTGGCACCCTGGTATGTTATTTTTCATTGCTTATATTATTAAATTTTCTTCACCTTGTTTATTTAATTGTTAGACACAATTATAATGCAGGCTAGACTAGGCAAATGACGAGAATTTTATAGTCCATGCTATTGTGTCGTCATGTGACCGAGAAAACTGTTGTACATCAGACGACCTGCTTCAAATTGCTAATGAGGGCATTGCGGAATATTCTCCGAGTAGGAGAGGTCAGAAGCATGTATGTGGTAGACGGTCAACGTCTAATTGATAAGACTCTGTGTTTCATTGTTTCACTTTATATTAGGATTATCAGTTTGTATTTGGTTTTTTCATTTCATTTCACCTGTTTAAGAGTCCAATGAATAATGATATCGCTTTCACTTTTTATTAACGTTTTCATTTTCATTTACATGTTCTTTTATTGTTTATACAGATCATACGAGATATATGATTTAAAGTAAATGAATAAATACTTAATTAACAACAACTAATAGTGTATTTTTACATATCATCAGACATAATATAAATATCACAAGTCACCTAAGTTAATATAAGATTTTGTTACGCCCATCAATTGTGCAAATGTTTGCATCCTACTAGTATAAATAGATGACCACGCTCGTGCCTGAGGATAACAGGGTGAGGAGATGATATCCACCATGGGCAGAGGACAACCTTCTTGTAGCTTAACATGCATTATACAAATTACAATAGTTAATTGAGTGATAAGTAATTTTAAAATGAAAGCACAAAATAATACAATATTACCTGCACAAAATGACATCCATGAACATGTCTTATGCAAATTAAGCGATGCTAAGTTATATCAGAAGGTGGTGTGGAACGTAGTGGAAAGATAGTATAATTTTGAGAATATGACATACACACTAAGATGACATTATATTGGTTAGCAATTGCATAACCAATGTCTAGTAATGTCATCCACTTGTTCCTATTAGCTTGTAATGAATAAAACAAGTTGTTAGAAAAAATAAATATAATAAATAAAATACATAAAACGGGAAACATTTACCGTTGACTATGACTGCACCAACAAAGACTTCCTCAGTTCTTCTAGCCTATCATAGCTTCCTACTAGACTTGCGTATTCATCACGCCATTGATTGAGTTCTTTGTACAGATCATGTCTGATAATGGACCATGAATCTTCTCCGAGTCCCAACGACGCAACAATGCATCTAATCCACAATGACCATCAGCCACAACATCAACAACGTCCACAATGAAGGGGTGAGTAATAAAATGAAACTAGTATATCATTGGAACTCTTCTTTTCTTCACTGGATTTGGCTTTGATTGTAATTTACTTCTCACAGAAGAAGATTTATAGGTTGAATGAAAGGTGTCCACATGCTCAAAATATGATGGATCCGGCGTAGTAGACCTTTCTCTTCGTTGAACTTTACTTTTTTGTGCACCCTTTGTCTTGACTTTATGTAATGGAGGGACCATTGATATCATTGTAGGACAAGTAATGTCAAGTAACTTCTGCTTGATGGTGACTTTACCTCCAATGTTAACCTCATTGAATCGTTCTTCTACTTGTTTCAACTCATCTTTAATGGATAATTAGGGCTCGATTTCATTTAATTCAACATTTGAGAAATGCAATTTTCGCCACATGATCGATATGAGATTCACCAAGAAGGATCATCCCAGGATCATATCGTGCTAATTCACATGCACAAGGGACACACCAAATGTACATCTCAATACACATCCACACTTTGATGAGTCCAATCCTATCTGCTGCACTCTTTCCAATTCCTCAGCAATGAGATCCAATGCATATCGAGAGACACACCCAATAAGTTTTCTATATCCATATCCTTTAAAAGGGTCAATCGTGAGCAACAAACTTCTTTCAAGTGACGCCTTAATCTTGTTGTGTTGTAGGATAACAATGTTATGAATACTATCCCAACAAGAACACAAATCACCCATACTATTGCCCAAAAATTTCTTCAAGCTCCAATGAGCAGATTCAACCCTGATATAAAAGAAAAACCATCATCAAGTGCAAAAAAATATTTATCTACAAAACAAATAAGTAAAATAGCATTACAACATATCTATTTGTGGTTGTGTTCCCTAAATGCATTACTATGTTCGTGTAGAACTTTACAAAGTATGTATTGTACGAAATAATCCATGTCTGATTCTCATATTCAGAGAACAGAGGCCATGAACTGCTTGCGTATTAAAGACCATTCACATACTCAACAAACAAGCTCTAATCAACACAATCTATCTTCCCATGCATCCATCACCACATCCCAAGCCTCAGTAGAATCAACTAACATTTTTCATTTAGCTTTAACATTTTTAAGGATGTGGAACCGACATCACATTTGATATGACTCAGAAAATACATTTGCATTGAGCATTCATCAAAGCCAAGTCTCGGTCAGTGATAATGACTTTAGGACCACCCTTAGATGTTAAAAATAAACCTTTCAGCTTTTCCAAAGTGTCAGAGCGGCTGTAGCGGAATGGTTAGAGTGGAATAACAAACGACTAGGGTTTTTATAACGAACATGTGCCTTTTAATTTCTACTCAGTTTTACTTACTAAGCATATAATATAAATTAATAACAAGAGTAAGGTTGAGAGAAATTTGCACAGATGATTTTATCCTGGTTCGGATCTTACCAATCCTACGTCCAGTCGCTTATCTCAAAACAAGATAAAAAGTTTACTACTCAAAAAACAATTACAAATTACAATCACCAATTTGTAAAAGTTTAGAAACCACCTCTCTTGATACCACAAGAGATGAACCTGCACCTCCTTTGAGTCTTCACAAAGGATGAACACCTCCTCCAAATACTTCACGAAGGATGAACTTCTTCTTTCGAACACCTCCTTAGACACACTAAGGATGAACCGACTATTTCCTCTGTCACCGTAACAACACTTCACCAGTTCCACAGACACGAGTTTCACAAGCCGAACAAGAACACACAAGTATCAATGATTTTTGAGTACTAGAGCACAAGGGAAGAGTTGCTGTTGGTGGAAATGTAGAGCCTATTTATAGACTCACGCAAATACTCTTCTGTTCTTCGTTTCCAGCCATTTAACGCTTTTAATCGATTAATAAAGTGTTAATCGATTAAAATAAGTACAACGGCTAGTTTTCAAAAGTAAGAAAACTCCAACGATCACCTTTAATCGATTATTTTAAGGATTAATCGGTTAACTGATTAAAATAGGTATTAATCGATTATTTCCATGTCAGTTGAGTTTTCAGCACCTACAACGTTTTAATATATTAATACTTGATTTAATCGATTAAAACCGTGTGTTTTTTATTTTGAACAACAAATACAAAGTATGAAAGTACAAGAATCAAAACCTACTACAAATATAAGTTCTAAACCTTAAACTATAATTATTACAAAAGATTTTTATAACAAAAACAAGTCTTCAAAGGATCTTCATGAATCTTTATATATCTTGACTTGATTTGGACATCCTCAAAACTTCATCTTCATCATTTTGCTAACACAAAGCCCATGTGAAATTACTTTGCCTTTCAGTAGACAAGAAAGCAAATGCGACTGAGAAGGTTAACCCTGTAGACGTCATGCCCACAATCTCAAGGAATGAAAATCTATATTTGTTTGCTTTATATGTGGAATCCATCAAAAATACAACATTAAATGTGTTTAACAATTTCACCGCATCAGGATGTATCCAAAACAGGTCAGTAACAACCTCTGAATCGTCAGCACACCTGATCCAATGAATGTACTTATCCCGATCCAACAACATCATAAGCTGTTGTAGTTCAGTTCTGGACCCTCTCAATGATCGTCTATGCACTTGCCTTGCGTTGTAGATTTGTTTAATTGTTGTGACATTTCGATGATTATTTTCTTTTAGGGTTAACAAAATATTTGTAGGTGTAACTTTACTCTTTGTCATATCAACCAGTAATGACTGCTCACTCATATTTAACCTGCCAGCATAAGAGTGACCAACTAAAGTTTCAGCCAACTCATGGTTGTGATGTCCACACATCACCTCAACACCCATCCGTCCCCATCTGAACATGGTTTACCCTTTAATATAAACGGACACTCACATTTATGAGTGCCATATACACTAGCCACCACATCGGCTTTGTATTTTCGATATTTCCCCCCTCTTTCACATCCAAGTATGACGAACGTTTTTCTTCCCCGTACACTAGTAGCTATGTCAGATCTTACTATTACCACAACAAATCCTGAATCATAAGTCATCCCTCTTACCCATTTAAGTAAGTGCTCCCGTGAACAAAATATTTGATTTGTGGTAAATTTATTTGTCAAATCTCCCTCTACAACTTCATTGATGAATGAAGAGAAATCGAATATGAAACTATAATCAATTTGAGAATCCATACGAAGATATTCAAACATTTTAAACAATAATCACCTATAAAATTAGAGGTGTCAATTTGACCCATGACCCCGCGGCTAGCCCTAACCCACTCTTGAAAAAGCCCCCTTTTAAGAAGCCTCTCAAATGAGGGCCAAAAAAAAGCCCCAACCCCCAAAGCTCCCTCTCAATGGGGTTAGGGTCAGGGTTAAGGTGGGTTTAGCCTACTAAAATTTTTTTGGAAACTAAACTTCAACATTCTTAATAGTAACTATTAAAAGTACTAAATTTTATATT
>NW_025902003.1:18694-45235 GCF_018835915.1 Vigna umbellata
ATATATATATATATATATATAAATAAATAAAGGGAATCTTCTTAATACAATAAATGTGGGTGTCTATATTAACAAAAAGAAAAATATACCATGAGCGAACATCCACGTTGGTGGTAAACCTTTTGCTTAATAAAAAAATGAAGTTAATGTTAGATTTGGATACTGGAAATGTTAGTATTTGCTTTCCTCTAATGGTTTGATTCCTTTCTTTAGGAAGACTCTTTTGAAATAATAGCAAGGACAGTAAACTTTATGGGCAACAAAAGTGTATTATTCATTGTTAAAGGAGTGAAGAATCAATTATATCTTTGTTTTTTCTTAGTTTAAATTAAGTAAAGTTTGTGTGATTAAAGAGCATTTGTCTTGAATAGTGGGGAAGGTAACGAGGTTGTAAAGAGAAGGAGATGCTCTTGTTTCAAGATGTTTATTTGGTAGATTTCTTAGTGGAAGTAGAAGGACTTGTGATTGATAAAAGGTGAAAACTTTTGAGAAGTTAAGGTAAAAGAAGAATGTTCACATATAATAACAAGAAAAATCGGATTTGAAAAGGTGAAAACTTCAAGATAGAGTGAAATGGTTTTAGAAGGGTGAATAGTTGACATTACGTGTAGATTTTGTAGGGAATATGTTGCTAAGGCCTGAAATTAGAAATGTTAGATTTATCGATTAAAATGTAAATAGTCACTTTTATTATGATAAAAACTATAGTCCTTTTTACTAATAAGCAATTAATTCGATAATTTATATCAAAATTAAGATAATAAGGCCAATTTTCATAAAAACAAATATTATTGAAGGATATATTATTACAAATTATATTAGTTATATTATTATATATAAATGAATTAAGTTACATTTTTTTTATTCCTAAGGACATAATATGTGTGAAGAAGAAATTGTTGCAATTCACGTCAATTATCAAATAAAATTAAATTTATCAAATCGTTACTAATGGCGGACTATCTAAGATACAAATAGAACCTCTTACAAGAACCATATAAAAAGGATTCAAGAAGAAGAAGGATCACTTAACACTTTACTCTTATGGAGAATAACTTATTAAACCCTTGTTCTCTTTACTAAATACATTTGTACTATTTTATAGGCTCTAAATAAAGGTTGGAGACCATCCTAATCAACCTAGGAGGCTTGACAAGCCATCATGCGAAACCACCATACGCTGAACCAATGCGAACCAACATTGCACATTTAACACGTTTTTAATGTGTGCTTGGCTAAAACGTGAGCTCCAAGCTCCTTAGCTTCTCCAGCACACTTCCTTTTTTATGTATAGACGCAAGACACCTCATAAATGGAGACCTCTCTTCATCTATAAAAGAGAGATCCTCTCCTTTGTAAAATCTAACTTTGAAATATAGTGAATTGCTGTTGAGATTTCTCCAAGCATATATCTCTTGGTTAAACTCTTTTGTGCTTATCCAACACACTCTCCTCTAGCTTACTTCCCTATTGGAAGACCTTCTTAGCTTTAGAGACCTTAAACACTCATCACTCCTTCATTGAACCATTTCACAAACACCTGGTGTGCACCATCCTTTCATGCATCCAATCCATTCCACTGCATTCTTCTTAGTTGTGGAGCTGTTCGAGCATGGAGCTTGAACTTGCTTCCATCATTTGGTAGTCAGAGCCTGCACGTCCACGCTTGTCTACAAGAGCTAAGCCACTCTTACTTTCATTTTCTACTTTCTGTGTTGTGATATTCTAGGTTTTTCACTATTTTGATTTTTTTTCACTTCTTTTTGGCTTAATTTCGTGTTTGTTGTTGTTGTGCTTGTGTCTCCAGTGTTCCTTCATGTTTGTTTCTCATTTTAATCAGTGAATATCATTAGTTTGTGTTCAATTCAGCTTCAAACATCAAAATTCTAGTTTGTCCAGTTATGTGCATCCTGATGCAGTGTGCTTCTGTTGTCATTTGGTTTATCTGTTCCAGCTTTAATTTTTTGTTTCAAACTAAGTTCAAATGCATGTGTAGCCATATATCAACCATATGAGGCAATGATACAACGTTCAAGCCTTGGTGATAGGAGCTAAAGCATTCAAAACTTGTTTCTGTTTTCACAAATTTGCACAAAAAGTCATTTCTGGTTTCAAAATGTGCAATATGTTTCAGTCCATATTTTGTTTTTGAAGCATGAGACAACTTTGTTTGATGTTATTGGACATGGATAAAGGTATGGAAAATCATATTAAGCACTGAAATGCAATATGCATAGCTTAGTTGCTCAAATATCCTTAGCATGTGTTGTTCAAATTTTTTATTCAAGCTTTCACCGTGCTTGCTATCTTTGAAAGTGTATTCTATGTTTGACATCTGCTAGCTGCTATTATTCAGCTAGATCTAGTGTGTTAGCACTTCCTAGAGTCTTTGTTGTTGTTGTTGTCTTATTTTAATTCACTGCATTTTGATTTCTGGTGGTGTTTTGGTGCATTTTTGGCTGCATAATTGGCTATAGCAGTAGTGATTTGTTGAATCTTGTTGTTTTTGTGCATTTACAACATTTGAGAAATTTTAAATTGCCATTTCAAAGTTGTTTGCACTATTCATTTGGTCATTTTCCAACCTATATGCAGAATCACCTTTTAAACCATCAAAATGTGCTTTAAAATGGAAGTGAACCAGTGATTTGGCATTGCAATTTGTTTTTAAGTTGTTTCAGTGTTTGAACATCTTTAAAATTATGATACAAAGTTGTTTAATACCTCACTTTACTGATTGAATCACTTTCAAGCAATTTTGGGTTTAAAACCACCAAATTAGAAGCCTTTTTCTTGTGCAGAACCATTTTCCAAGTGCTGTTTGAAATTTTGCATTGTTTAAATTCCAATTCTGGGTTGCCAAAAGTTGGTTTCGTGTTTCCAAATGAAATTACATCATCAAAGAAGTATATTCAAGTCATAAAAAAGCAATTAAAAACCAAGCAATCTAGTTTTGAACCCAAAAATAAAAACATCTAAAACTTCCCAAAATTGACCTTCCTCCTTTCCATGGACGAGATGATGTAGAAGAGTATTTTGAGTGGGAGATGAATGTAGAACAAATCTTTGAGTGTTACCATATTGATGAGCAAGGAGAGTTACCTTGGCAACTTTGACCTTTCAAGGCGCTGCATATACCATCCAATATTGGAATGAACTTAAGACAACCTTGCATAAAAGACATGTTCCAGCATATTATGACGGTACCACTACTTCGATAATGACAATGGTAGACAATAACGGTAGACGACGATGTCGCCGACAACAATAGACGGTACCGTTACTAGCAATAGCGAGGTATTGGTAGAGGCAACAAAATGTTTTTTCCTCAAAAGAACCTTAGATTATATATATCATGTGTAATATAATAAAAACTATGTATGAGATTAATCTCCCTTGTGTTGAATATACACATAGGGTACTCTATTTATAATAGAAGGAATATTGACTAAGCCCATAATACAAATAAAAAATAATAACAAACTAACTAAAGATAAAAGATAAAGATAATATATCTAACAACAATAAAAGACCATGAATGATATGTTTAGTGTTTTACCATGGATCATGAAAGAGAGCAAAGAGAAGTGGTGACCATGGTGTACTCAAGGATAAGAAAAGACTTCCGCTGTAGGGGAGGTGGAGGTGGAGAATCATAGTCCTTTGTTTGAGGGGAGGATGTTGGGTACAAACAAAGTCCCACATTGTATAAAATAAGATATGGACATGAGTTTATATACACATAAGATACCTCCATTGGTAAGAGAACTTTTGGAGTGGTACCAAAAACAAATCCGTGTGGAGGTTAATGATGATTATTAAACATTTATGAACTTAGTTATTTTATGTATGTCTATTTTATAATTTATGAACCTATTTTTAGTTATGTTATGAACTATGTATGCATAATTTTTCATCTATTCATAATTCTTACACGTTGAGTTACGATCCTCGAGTTTAGTTTCTATCCTCCTTGGAGTTCTTGTATGATCTTCAAGTTTAACAACATTGTTAAATATAAAAGTTATGGAAATAGATTTTTGTTATTGAAAGAGATAATTTTTATAAGAAATTGATGTTATAAATATAAAGATAATATTTAAGTGATCATAATACAACAAGAAAAAGGTTATGTAACGCATACTCAAGATGATAATAGTTATATTCCTAATGTGTTTTATAAAGGTATGTAATAGAAAATTAAAACTCAAGGAAGAAAGTTATGTATAAAACATATTGAAGGGAAGTTGCTTGTTCATTGATCAACGAATATATTATAAGAGTGTAAAGTAGATAGAATCACATGTCGGATGTTGCTTTGTAAAATTTGAAAAATGTACATTTAAATAAGCATATATTTTCATATAAAAAACTTAAATTTAAAACAACTCAAAAATAAATTTAATATAGGTTTTCTTAGTTATAATGAGGAGTGAAAAGACTACTTTATACTAAATCCAGTAACGTTGAAATTGGAAACGATAAAAATGGAAAATTGTACTTGTACTTTTTTTTAATTGATAATGTTAGTTGTTAGTATTTGTTAGTGATACTAGTTGAATTCACAACTTCTTTTCACTCTTTCTTTCAAACCATTAAACTTATAACTCTAAAGAATCAGTGAAAAAAATTAAACCATTACCTTCCAATTTTACCATTATATATCAATCTCATATATCAAATGTTGCTCATCATCCTTTTCTATTTGACTTTCACAATTGAATTTCAGTTTACCACATTGTTCTTTTATATAAAAGAGAATCTGCTTAGGACATGAACACTAAATGTGGGTGCTTATATTAACAAAAATATACCCATGACCGAACCTTCATATTGGTTGTAAACTTTTTGCTTAATAAAAAAAGAAATTAATTTTAGACGTGGTTGCTCCTCAAATGGTGCGAGTGCGAGACAAAGAAAAAGAAAAACGAATGTTAATATTCCAATTCTACAAAAGAATTGAAGGCAAAAGTTCCAAAAAAAAGTACGTTTGGAACAATTGCCAAACAGTATTTTCCTTGTTTTCTCTACAATGATGAAGACGAGGTATGGCTTTTAAATAAATAAGGCATCATCCCTGTAAGAGCTAGTTGTGTGAGTAGAAAGAATTCTCATGATTTGGTTTAGATCCTTTGTCCGACATAGACAAAAAGTTAATTGCAGGAGGAACAAGTTCCATAGTTCTACTATTATTTTAAAAATATTACAATGCAATCTCACCATATCTACTATAGTATTTGTTGGGTTATTCGTAAATATCAGGAAAGAGTAGCTATGTTTAATTGATATCATAAGTTAGTTTATATAACATTAGACGAAAAATCATAAGATAATGAGATGATGGATATGTTTTCCTTATATACTATTCATCTCTTTCATCTTAATTCAATATCAGACTTTTCTACAACTTCGTATATGAATTTCTCACACTATTGATACTGTTAAACAATTTTCAAATTATAACATCAGACAAACCTTATATTGTTGGGTGAGATTAATTATTAAATGAATGAAACATGTAATTATGACGTATTCTTCTCCATTTAATCCAATAATATATCATTTTAACCACTCTTCTCATTGATGTACGTGTTTTATTATCTTTATTGAAATAAGATATGCAAGTGGTCTCAAAAAAATAACAGTCACTTAAATGCATCATAAGTACAGTAACTCTTAAATACACAATACAGTCGGAGTATAATGATTTTTGTTTGCATCATCTTGTCATAGATTATCATATATGACTAGAATGTTGGTTTTTAATAATCTTTTTTCGGAAGTAAAAAATATATTTTTCATAATAATCATATTAAATATCATTTCTGGTTAAACGAAAATGCAAACTATTTTAAACTAAGAATCTATGAACATCATACAAACTCACATCTGAGGAAAAGTACATGTAACAAACTCCATTTGGTATACATTAATTTATACTTAAGTGGTAAAAACTATTTTGTATAATATTTAAAATGTTTACTTTTAATTTGTTCATAAACTTAACTTTAATTTAGGAAAAAGTTAAATTTATTTTTCTAAAAGAACTTGTAAAAAATTCATCCAAATATGATCCTGTTATTTGCCGCATATTAGGTGTGTTTCGTATTTAATGAACATAAGAAACTGTGGCTTCCCTTGATTCACATAAACTTTATAAAGCATACGAAAATGCAATGAATTCTGTGGTTGGAAAAGACTTTAGATCTTGCATTACACATTTTCATTAAAAAAAACCAAGTAACGTATAATAAACCACTTCGATAAATTTATTATCTTAAAATTTTTAGATTAAAATAATATTAATATTTTATGTGGTATGTTAGACTCATATCTTATTTATATTTGTTTTTGTTAAATCCTTTCTCTAAGAGCTCATAAGATGATATTAGAGTCAAGTGTTTTGATGACAAATTTTTTGGAAATTCAGAAATGAGTTTATGTTCCAAAATGATTAAATATGACAATGAAAAAAATTCATAAAATCATTCTCTTAAGGTTTTGTATTAGAGGTAGTGTCAATTATTGGTGTGAATAATTTATGTGGACTCGAACTTGTGTCTCATTGGTATTATATTTTTTTGGTAAATGGTCTCAAAACCTATTATAGTGGTATTAGAGTTAAAGATTTGTGTTGATAATCAACTTAGTTTATAGAGAAGTTTCATATTTTTTTGGTTTGGAGATGATAGGTTGATTTTTGGGAATCTAAGAGTATGTTTAATTAGTTAGATGGAAAAGTTGAGTGTAAAAAGAAAAAAAAAACTCATAAATATGTTGTCTTATAAGGTTTTGAGTTGAAGGTGATGTCATTGAGTTCAGGTTTTGAGTTGAAGATGATGTCATTGAGTTCATCTCTCAAATTAGTTTTGTATCTCTCTAGTGAATTATCTTGAAAAACCTATTAATGATATCAAAGTCTAAGGTTTATTTTGGTGACTGAGTCAATTTATGTAAAAGTTTCATATCTTTTTGGTGTGGAGAAGTTTCTTATCTTCAAAGATGGGAAAAGCTTCGGATACGGCAGGGAAGAAGCCAGTTCTGTGCTGCAAGAAAGCTAGAAATTGTGATTCATAAATTCCAAAATATTTCAAGTTGTTGTAGAAGAAGCTCTCGTTATTAACATGTGCTAAACATGTTTAATGTTTCTATTAATGTTGTAAAAGTAGCAGACATAAACAACAAAAACAGTGCTTCTCTATTATTTATGGCTATGTAATGAATAAAGTATTTGCTTACTACTTAGTGTCTACCTATTTGAAAGGATAAAGTTTGATAAGTGCACACTCCAGTGCAATTTCATGTATGTTTATTCTTAATTCTCTCACTCTAGTATAAAAATTATTTTTTTCATTAGGTTGCTCTCCAATATATACACATATATAGAGCTTGTTTAGCTACATACACATATATAGTACTTTATATATGAATAGCAGAGAAACTTTCAAAAACAATTCTGTCTAGTCATTAGACACCAAAAATATATTCTTAGAAAAGAGTTGTCATCCAAAACGAGCTTGTAATGATGACAAGAAGGACCTATCCAGCTCTCATAAGGACAGAAAGAGTTAACTAACAAACCTTAATCACTCGAATCAATCTACTCTGAGAATTGGTTAAGATTAAAACTTTTAAAAGTTTTATAATTATGTAATATTATTCACTTTTATGCATACGACCTTATGGTTAAGATCCTGTCACCTCTCTTACCACATAACACTCCCACTAATGTACACAGTGCATTTTTACCTGTAGCATGCAGTGATTCGTTATTCATGGTACGCATACCCTAGAAACTCTCATTTGATCTGCAGCAATGCCTCAAGGAGCATGAACTGAGTCCCGTAAGGAACTCCAATAACAAACACCAGTGAGAATCCACATCCTATGGATGCTGATTTTATTGCAGGGGTGATTTATATGATCTATAAATTGGTCATGACAAAAGGAAGGGATAATCTTCATCCCAAGGATTAGATCCAATCAAAATCTTGTTTCTAAACCTCAGGATGCAGATTATCTGATCCCAAACCAATACTGTTTCTTCCTAAAAGGTATGAACCAAATGGCAATAAACAAATGTAACAGGGTGGATTGAGTTGAGTGCTGTCATAATAGCAATTTATAGTTCAAAAAAGTTTCGGAATATATTCAGTCCAAG
Source organism: Vigna umbellata (assembly GCF_018835915.1). The sequence goes on from NW_025902003.1 coordinate 26,856, forward strand.
TTAAATATTAATGCTACCGAACAAAGATTAGTAATTGAAGCAGTCACTACCTCAGAATGGTTCAAAAAAAAAAGTATTCTTATTCTTTTGTAGCCAATTATTATATTAAACCCCTATTTTGCATAGACACTGAAGTTTTGGTTATTTATAAAAATATTGATCTTTTCCATGTACATGATAAAGGATTCTTTACATATAGGAAATTCCTCTGGCCATTTTGGAAGGGACCTTTTTGTTCCCTGTACATGGATGAAGGCGTAAATCTATTGAAAATAGTTCTAAAAAAACTATGGAAGAGTTAAGAGTGAATAAATGGCACCCATTGATTGTCCAATTGCTGCATTTACATTCATGCCATAATAAGAACTGTTAAATTCTGGAATGAAATGACCAGGTATAACGGTAGGGGCACACATGCAAGGACGCTAATGCCAAAAATCATTATATCATTTATATAAAACTATAACAATACACTTCAGCTTGGCTTTCAAAGCAACCTCAACCATAAAACTTGCAATTTACTGATTTAGCATTTCGATGACACTCATTAGCAGAAAAATTTATTGCTGAGGTATGAAGGAACCTCCTTTCGCAATTTATCAGTTAGATTCCACACATCACTATTTTTCACACATGCATAGTTGATGCATTATTCTTCGGTGAAAAATAGAAAATAGAGCATGGATTCTATACGAGAGATGGCTAATTTCTCAAACTATTTTAAGTTTTGATGATAAGAAAATATGGAAAAAAAAATGGAGGAAGAAGATATTCCATCCAATACGATCAATCTGATCTGATGCAGTCAAGAAAACATTTTGGAACAAAATCCAATACATTATCATGAAAATCATAAGATTGTTACAGTTATATCTCAAAGAATGCATTTAAGTATCGAATTTCCGTGCTCCTCTATGTTAATTACACTGTTGGCATTGCTACATCTTTTTGTGCACATTTTCCTATTTATTGATGCAAAAGCAACGTATCATTCAATAAATCAGAAATGCAAGGCGAACCTGATTCCCCAAAACAGATGTTGACTCGGACATAGTTATTGCAATCCGAAGTAGTGGAAACAATCTCTGCAAAATCAAACACTCAATTTGCTCTCTCTCCTCTGTAAATGCAAAGTTTTGCTGAAATCCATCCAGTCCTCAAAATATAGGAGACAGGACCTAGCGTCCCATCTTGCCCTCAACCCTTCCTACGAAGCCTCTTTCCTTTTCAGTGGCATTTAGGACCTACATGTAGTTGACTCTTGGATACTCTTGCTTCTTACTGGTGCTCGGATAGTGCCTGGAAAGTGTTTGATGAAATAACTGAGAGGGGTAATTGATTTAGCACATTTGGATATGAGAAATTGTTAAGTTTGTTTCCAACGAGGATACATTAACTATATATAAATTATGTAACTAACTGAACAAAATTATTACACTTTATCAGCAAATTCACAATAAATTAAGAATGTGTTTAGATTTTAGTTAAAATAAATAAATTTTCACTGTTTGAGCTCTCTCAACGTGAATGTTAGCTAGATGTGACTTGATTTGCTCTCATCAACTAAATTGTCTTGTAGTGCATTAAATTAAGGATATTGTAGTGCATTAATAGATTAGTAGCTTAGATTCCTTCCCACTCTAAAAAATAAGATAAAAAAAAAACAAGATACTTATTTGGCTTCTAGTGAAGTGGATTCAAGGTACATATTTCGTGCTTTCGGATTATTTTATATTTTCACTTTGTCTAGATCTCGTGGGAGGTATTATATTTAAGTAGGATAAGAGTGACAAAGATTTTTAATATTTAAAATTTAAATTCTTCTTACAATCAACATAATATCATATAGTTTGAAATGCTAACCTGTATAATTTTCGTTTAACCATTCTTATTAACTACTTGGCATCAGAATCCAATCGACTACGTCGAATGTTTATCTTGTATTTCTATGACGTAAAGTTTTTAAAATTACTGTAAGTAAATTATCCACTTTCTTTTTTACTAAAATCACTGCAAGACGGATATTAAATTTAAAAAAATCAATAAATTTTAATTATTATTATTATTATTATTTTAGAAATCTATGTTAATAAATATGTGTGTATATATATATTCACATTATTTATTATTTTTGGTATAGTAAAAGAGGGTTATGAATTATTATACTACAACATTTACTAGGATTCTCATTAGGTTTGCCACCTCAGTATTTCTTTTATAGACACTGTTACTTTGATTCGATTTACCGTAAAGCCATAAGACATAATAGAGGCCTTGATATCGTTTAAGTTAATATTTATTCGTGAAGCTTCAACCTTCTTGATCTTAGTTAATCGTGACTTCCCGCTGTGTGTGTACGTGCGTGTGTGTGCGTATGCGTGTGCGTGTGTGTCTGTGTGTCTGTGTCTGTGTCTGTATGTGTGTGTCTTTGTCTGTGTGTGTGTCTGTGTTTGTGTCTGTATTTGTGTGTGTGTGTGTGTGTCTATTTGTGTGTGTGTGTGTGTGTGTCTCTGTGTGTGTGTGTGTCTATGTATGTGTGTGTGTGTGTGTGTGTTTGTCTGTGTCTGTGTGTCTGTGTGTCTATGTCTGTGTGTCTGTGTTTGTGTGCCTGTGTGTCTGTGTGTCTGTGTGTTTGTGTTTGTGTCTGTGTGTCTGTGTCTGTGTCTGTGTGTCTATGTATGTGTGTGTGTGGGGTGTCTGTATGTTTGTGTGTGTGTGTGTGTGTCTGTGTGTGTCTATGTTTGTGTTTAGGAAAAATATTCACAACATACAAACGAATTAGATTTGGGAAAAGTCGTTATCTAATCTACTAAAAAAATATATTGGGCTAGATTTTGTTAATTAGGTCAATTTTTTTAAAAATTTTACTTTCTTTTATTAAAAGTTATAATTTTTAATTATGAACCTAATTAAAAAAATAATATATGAATGCTTCAAGTAAGTCATTATTAGTTTGTTAAATACTAATTCAAAACATTACAAGAAAAACATAACTCAATTTATCTATGACATAAATATAAAAGTGGTTTTAGGAGTTGGATGTCACACATTACTTCTCAAATCATTCATCCAACCTATAAAAGTTGTTTAGTTTAGGTAATAAGTTTATTTCAATCATAAAATCAAGTCTAGGATAAGATGATATGATGCTGATAATGTTTTGGGTAACTCCAACTCTTTGCATGTATAAACACTAAAACTCTTTGGAAGTATATTAATTCATTCAACTTTTAATATAAATAAAATTTTGAATTTATCCTTATCATTATTTTAATATATCATGTAAACAAATTCAAATGAATGAGATTTCTTAAATTTTAATTAAAAAATGGTACTATTGGCCAAGAAATAAGGATACAAAGTTATTGTACTATTGCATAATAATTTAAAATTATAATTTTAATATCTTTGTGCAAGTAAATAATATTGTGTGTTAAATCACTCAACAAAATTTATATTCTTTTGAAGAAAGTTAGCTTGCACTTTCCAAACATAATTTCTTTTGAAGAAAGTTGCTCACATTTTCCCATGATGATTATGATACAAACACAGTATCTGTAAGTTTATAAGTTTATTTTGGTGTTAAAAACACATAAAAGGTTTTAAGGAGAAAAAGTCTTTCAATCAATCATGTTGAGTGTTATAGTGAAAATTGTTAGAATAAAGTCAATCATATTATGAAAAACATTGAGATGAAAGACAAGAAAAACACATAAGTTACAACAATCATTTTTACTATGTCGATTAACAAAAAAAATCATGAAACAACTAATGAAACATGTGATACATACATGTAACGATTGTGTTAAATTTTAATTTTTTTTAATGTTGTAAATATTATATGTTAGACAACTTTCAAGTAACACTACATGAATTTCGGTAATTATAAACAAAACATTACTAGCCATAATATGTAAATAAATTTTAATTTATTAATAGATATTTCTAACCGATTTTACATGTAAAATCTATTGAAAAGATTTATTAATAACTTATCATCACAATAATCGGCTATCGAAGTCATCCAAATTGCTTATCAATAAATTACAATATTCATTCTAACATATATATTTATCAGTATCTTACTATTACAATTACTGACAATCAATTATGTAGATAAATCCTTCAACACTTTGGGCGACAAATTTCGTGCTCAATCTAATGGAGTTTTATAGTATATTAAGGGGATATAGGTGAGAAGAAGAAGAAAAAACACAATTATTGATGGTCGAATAGTTAAGAGGAGGAGATGGTGGCTAGGAGGTGACATATGGGTTCGTCGTTACGTGTCAACACTGATGATAATGATGGTGGCCGGAGTTAGAGAAAGAAGTAAAGGAAAAGAAAGACAAGTAGAAGAAGGATGAGATCTTAAAGGATGAAAATGACCTAGAGTAGTGATAGTGGTGTGAGGATGAAAAAAAAGAAGAAAAGGAAGAGAAAGAGGAAGAAAGAAACCCAATTGCGCATTTTACTGATAGATATTTATCGACGAATTTGTGATCGTCGGTACTTACTGATGGATGTCTATATCCGTCAATAAAATTTTACCAACAAATTTTTGTCTATTGATAGTCTGTAAATAAACTTGATTTACTAACAAACTTATGCTATTACCAATAGGTACCATCAATAATATATGATTTTCTTGTATCGTAAGAGTATTCAATATAAATATTTTTAATAAATTTTCAAGAGATGGTAAATAATTAATAAGCTTTGGAGTGTCAACACAAATTCATAGTAATGCTTAACATAAATTTATTAAGGAAGTTACGCTCTAGTGTAAGGAATGTTAAATTCTTTTTTTTTTCAAGAGATTTTCGGTTAGACTAAAATTGAACCATTGGCCTTGTGGGTCTAAGATATGGCCAAGTTAAGCGAAAAACTATGATCTATTCTAAAATATAGGTAAAATTGAGCTGTAATTTTTTTTTAATTAAATTTATAGAATTAACTGGAATAGGTCAACCTATATGTTTTGAAGTCATACTACAATTTTTTTTTTTTAAATTGATGTAAAATTATATTGTTTAGGCTAATAATTATTTTGATTTTATTTTAGCATAAAAATTTGCAATGAGAGTTTATTTAAAATAAGCTTCTTCTTTTTTGTAATGTCAAAATTTTGTGACTACGTAAGTTGAACCCTAAGGTTTAGTTTTATATTATGGATCATATTACCGTATGTGTTAATTATGATAAGTACTAAAACTACGCTAACCCAAGCACTGAATACTATAATAAATCACAGCCGTAATTTAACACTCTACCATCATTAATTTTTCAAAAATTGATCAAGCCAATAGAAAATTGTCCAGCACCACTTCTCTAAAAGTGGAAATGCTGTTAGCACTACAATAAATGGACTATATTGTTGCCTTAGGCCTTACTTGGCCCATTTATATCATTCTCAACCCAATTGTGTGTTTCTCAAATGTAAATGCCTCTTTAAGTATCAAAATCACTATTCCTAACTATTCTTTGGTATGACTCAATACTTTTCAAGTTTCATCCTTAACTTAAATAATTAATTCTTAAATACTTTATAAGTGTCATCCTTAACTTAAATAATTAATTCTTAAATACTTTATAAGTGTCATCCTTAACTTAAATAATTAATTCTTAAATACTTTATAAGTTTCATCTTTAACTTAAATTAGTAATTCTTACATAACCATTATATATATATAAAATTAATGTGAGACTTAATATTAATAAATAATTTAATAACCATCTAATAATAATAAATAACTTTGAATTATTCTAATATTATATTAAAAAATAAACTTTAATTATAATTTAATATTATAATATCAGTTTATGAGACAAGGTTTCCATATTGTAAATTCAATTTATCTTCAACCTACATTATCCATGCATATAAAACCTACATTATACATGCATGTAAAACCTAGGTATATGGTTATGGTACTCAAATTCAGGAGTGAAAGAAACAAATCATAACATTGATATATAACTTATTGAAATCATGGTTGCAGTTGATAGCAATCGTTTGATTTAGGAATTATAACGACAGAAAGTTTTTAATATTCTAAGAGATGTGAATATTGATCATATAGGGTCCAAGGAAAAAGCTAAAATGCTTTAATATCTAATCAAATCCACCTGATCCATGTTCTTCTTTGGTCCTCCCTTTTCAAAGATAACGATGGTGTTTTTTTGACTGCTTTTGAATAAATTATTCTCTCTAACAAAAACACTAGTTATTGTAATGTTAGGGTTTCAGTGTGCTTGAAGCTCCTCCTACACTCTAAAGTAAGGATCTCAAAATACGATAACATGAACTGAAAACGAAAGGAACCCACACTTACATATTTGTATGGTCTCCACTGTACGGTTGCAGAATATATTGGTATGGTCATTTAATAAAGCTCTTAATTGTCCCAATTCAAGTTGCGTGAAAATCATGAAAATGTGTGTCTTGTTCTTATTCTTTTTATCTCGTTAAGGACTTTTTTTTTTTTTTTTTTTTTGTCTTGTTTTGACAGTTTAGTATTGCATAATCAAAATATGATATCTTTTTTTTTAATTTAAACAATAATTTATAATAAAAAACTATTTTTCATTTTTATTATTTTAGTAATTATTTTTAATTCAAATAAAAATGAGACAAATTCCTAGGGTGGCAGAAAACAAATGCAGTTCCTTTTAAGGTTCTGATTTAATAGGGTGAAGATTAAGCTTGAGAAGGGAATCATGATGGGACCCTAGGTCATCTTTTCTTTCATGCTTCCTCCTTCAGTAACTTACTATCTTCCGTAAGAATAGATGCAAACACATTGAAAGAAAGCCACAAAAGGGGCAATATATGAAGCTATCAACCTGCATGCAACGGTTAACAAAATTGTTTTGGCTTCATTGCAAGTGGCACATGTGTCCTACATTTTAGGACCATAGGAATCTCATTCTTGAAGTTGATATAAGAGGTATAGGATCCCAACATGTTAAGGATAAGCAAGCAATGATGGTGGGAATAAAGTATTTATGGTCACTCACCATGCCAAACTAGGACCGTTTTCTGCCAAATACTCCTTACCACAACTAGAAAGAACATTCCCTAAAGGGCATAGGATACATATGTTCTTTTTAGAGACATTTAATTATTATATTAATTAATATGTTACTATGTAAAGGTACAAAGTTATTTATGAAGTTTTGCAATAGGTTGGTTTTAACTTTTTTTCTTAATAATTATAAGTATTTATTCTTTTAAATAAATTTGAGAACGAACGAGTTGAGAAAAAGAGGGGTTGGAATGTTTTTATATATTTCAAAATAATATTTTTAAGTCACTTTTAGGAAAAAGAAAGTTTTCTAGTTTTAAATTTTTAGATTTTTTTTTCCTTTCAAAAGTTTGAAATTTGAAAAATTCAGACTAGTTTTTTGTGTAGCCATTATAGAGATTAATTAATTAATTTAGTTTTTAGGAGCGACCTCATTATTTAGTCATTAGTTTGTTTAAAATTTTAAGGATTAAATAATAGAAATTTTATAAAATGCATCGTAGGAAATTATAGGAAAAAATATTGTTTAGATTGATTGTAGAACCAAAATGTATTGTATTATGTTTGAGTGATGTAATTTGTTTTTGTTGTAGTAATTTTATTAAGTATTGTATTCATGTACATATTGAGCAAACTTTAGTTTCATTTGATATTTAAGACCAAATGGTTAAAAACTAATTATTTGTATTCAATCTTTAATTATTGGATTAGATAGTCCAGAAAATTACTTTTTAAAATTTTTTAATATATACATGTTAAGTCTAACCTTAAATTTGAAAAAATCTTATTTGAAATCACTTTTGTTGTGCTCTAGATGTATACTTGATTATAGCATTTCATTATCATTTTTATTTTTGTGTATTTCAAAGATCAATATAGAATATCTAAATTTTATTAAAAGTAATATAATAGACTTTTTTTTATACGCTTTAGCAAAATTATAGAAAGTTTCTTTTTTTTTTCAAAATAGGTAGAGCCTCACCTTCAATTACATAAGTGAGAATCACATTAGATGATTAATGAAGATGAAGTTTGTAACCTATGTTGTTATGTCATATTAATGAAAGATGTGAAAAAGGAGTTAATGGAAAACCTATCAATATGAAATATTATTGTTTTTTTATGTTATTTTTTGAATTAGATGTGGATATTAGGAAGATATGTAATCACTTATTTATCTTTGATATTGTGAGGTTTATACAATAGGTTACTCATTGTTCTATGTTATTTTATGACAACGGAAAATGATAATTAAAGACTTGAAACATTTGGCTTACATTATTATGCATTACTCATAAAAGTAAAATAATACATTATCTTTGTTTAGTTAGTAATTCTCACTCAAATGACTATCATCCAATACATAGGGTTGATAGTAACATTTAAACGAATATGTTTTTCCATTACAATGATCTTGTTTACTCCTTCCATTTAACTGATTTGTGTAAGTCACAACTCTAATTATAATAAGAACATATTTTAGTATACACTTATAGTTTACAAATTTAATGAAAAACGTTAAATTTATTCTTGAAATAAGTTTTTCATTGCCTAATTGGATTTTTTTTAAGTTATACACTTATATAACTACAAACAATTGTTTATAGACCTACATTGAATGAATAATAATTAATTATACAATTAACATAATCAATGTATAGAGCTATATATCTTTTGGGAGTCCTTCATCCTTGATTATTAGTATTGATGGATTTGGAATGTTGTGTTATCAAATTTATGGATGGATTAAGACTTAAAAAAATCATATATGTTTGATTTACCTTCTTCCATACTCAAATTGTCTTTTTACCTAACACAATGAATTATAAATAAATGTAATTATTACAATATAAAAAATATAAATGAAAATATGACTTACATGACTTTATCACTTAAATGTTTACCGTGAAGATTCCTTTAACAACTTTTAATGTGTTTGGTAGGGAAATGTGAAAAGAAACAATAAGATTATCAACTATAAATAATTGTGGTGTCCCATTATACTTACAAGGGCTTCCTCATTAACCTTGGTAATATGATCATAAGATCATATATGGGATCATCTTTAGCGTTAGCCATCTCAATATATTATTAATAACAAGTTCTTTTGTCATTTGATATCATGACAGATAACATCCTAAACAAAGAAAAAAAATTCAGTTCAACACTGATAGAAATTATAATAATAAAAAATAAACAAAAATAACATAATGAATACCTAAAGTCTCCTCCACTAATTAAACCTTGGTATTAGGCACAAGCATTCAAGGAATAACATCTAAAACTTCATCAATCACTAGTTGTGTTCAATTGGACTATAGAAGGGCACCATCTCATATCATTATATGGGTATAAAAAGATTCATGAATAATTTTCCCAAAATCGACTAAGTAACTGGATGAGTAAGGGGACAAATCTCTTTAGATGAGATAATAAGAACTACTTGCTACTTACCTTAACCTATATGTAATTTATATATCAATTTCTTAAATAATCAATATAAAAAATTTCACTTATTTATAAATTTTTCACCAAAGTTTATTTAATATTAGTTATTTGAAAATCAATACATTATGAATTTGCATATTTTTTAAACATTCCAACGTATAATTTCAAATTAAAACATTTAAAGAAGACATGATATAATTAGTAATTTGCTTTTAATAAATACCTTTGATTCATTTTAGTCCTTATATTTATTTATGAATCAATTAAGTCATTGTTTTAGTGTGATCCTTCTGGTAAATTGGTTTTAACACCATTGAAAGTGTGACATGTTAAAATCTAATAATGCTACGTATCAAAATATGACTCATCTTCCATTTTGGAACCCTTCTGACTTTGACATGTAGTACTTTTCAAGTAGAAGATGACTTAGATTTTAATACGTAACAAACCCAAAATTTGACATATAAAATTTCAAACAATGTTAATACTAATTTTACAAAAGAGGCTATATTGAGTTTTTTTAAAAAAAAATAATGACTCAATTGAGTCTTTTTTTAAAAAGTAAACATTCAATTCAGTAAAAAAAATATAAAAATTAAAATGAATCAAAATTTACATATAGGAATCAAAATACTAATATGCATAAACATAAAATATATCCTAAAGTGAGAAATCTTAAGTTGTTGGACATGTTGACATTTATTGCTGTGAGACTTGAACTCTAACCTCTAATAGAAATTAAATGTAAAATTTAGAGTTGGTAGAAAGAAGTCTTTAAATTCATTGTATTAGAGTGTTTAATAAGATTGATTAAGAGATAATATAAACTAGAAAAAGAAGAAAAAGAAAAAAGAAAAAAAAATTCTCGTATCACAATGAATTAAATAATAGAAAATTAGTATCTATTCCATGAGCGAAGTATGGAATCCGGTGTTAGAGAACTATTTCTTTCAACTACTTTTTAGAATAACAACAATTAAATCTTCTAAAAGATTTACACAATATCATTTTATTAAATATCCAAATTATTTAACTTGCATGTTTTTCCTTTCTACATCCCCTTAATTAATTTCTACACCAATTAAATAAAGGTAAAAGACTCTTTTTCTCCTAGGCAAAAATATAAAAATAAAGAAATAACAAAACAATTATGTTCTGACAAAAATATACACTAAGGAACACTAATTTTCAAACAAAAACCCAGTCTCAAAACTACTTTATTTTTAAAACCCATATTTTTCCGAATCTTACACTTGTTCTTTAGATTTAGGGTTTTTATCCTAGGGTTACTTTCTACAAGCATATTCAAGACTACTTATTTTATGTTATTTGGTTAAACTTCAAAACCGAGAGTTCTATAGACAGGCTTGTCTTGTCTTAACACATAATTTTCTCTTTTGTTTTGATATTTTCTTATTAGGTAATTGAATCAGCTCTAAGTCCCTCGTGCATAAAATTCAGCACCATTCGTTCTTCCTTCTTCATTGTCCTTTGTTTTACTTGACATTCATCACAATGTTGAATACATTTTCAATTTTTTTTTAAATGTGCATGACATAAAGGTTGTGTCTCAAAAAATTGTTTTTCCAATAAGGGAGATTGTAAAATATTGATCTTTTTGTCGAATTACAAAGTTGTCCATATTTGGGCAATATATCACATGGGCCATCAGTTACCTTTGGAAAGCCATGGTAAAATGGTCATACTTGATCCCCATTCAACAAATAAGGAGGATCATCTAATTTAACTTTGTTATTCATAAATCTTCATCTACTTCTCCTAAAAGGTAATCTTTTGGCAAAAATCTACATGAAAATCAAACCAATCTCTAGACAAAATGGTATAACCAAGAAAATCTTTAATGTGAAAGAAATGATATAAGCAAGAAAAAGGTATAAGCAAAAAAAAGGTATAAGCAAGAAATATTCGTCTATTACCATACCTTAATGTAAAAGCTTTAGTGTCCTCCTACAATAAGAACATGTTAATTTGTCTTTTGTCCCCCATCTAGAAAAAATGGTATAAGCAAGAAAATCATTTTTTGTCCATATTAAGCAAGCTTGCATTACAAAATTTTCTTTTTGTGAAAATATCATACGTCATTACACCTTTATTCTACAATTATGAAGTCATCAATAAGAGGTTGTAAGTACACATAATTTATTTTGGTTGGTTTGTTGGACCGCGTATGACATATGTTAACAACATGAAAGGTTTGGTCATAAACAAATAAGGTGATAGGTTATAAGAAGTAACAAATATAAACCAACAAGAGTAAGACAATGTTGAAGCTTGAACATAAGATGTGAGGCCATGGAAACATAAATCAAGTCTTACATGTTGTGGTTCAATAGTTAAATTTGGATACACGTTGTCAAAGTGTTTCCATGCTTTTCCATCTAATGGATATCATAACAAACCATCATATCTTCTATTTTCATAATGTCATTTCACTTGTGAAGTAGTTTCCACATACACATATAGTTGTAATCTTGACATGATTGACAAGTAGAACACTCTTCTAATGGGAACATGTCAATGTCATTACGTAAGTCTTCTTGATTGCATCCTAGACCATCTTAGTTATGGGAAATCAAATAAAATTCTCAATAAGAGACAAATCAATGGAGTTAATAAATCATTTCTTAACAATTGCGTTGTTTGTCCACCAATATCAAAAGGTGGAGTTAATGTCAAAGGGTGATGATAAGTCTTCATTGATAAATCTCAATATGTCTTTGCTTAAGATGTATATCTCAATCATTAGAGACCAAATAGGAAAGTTGGTGCATTAGTAGAATATCAAATGATGCACTCTTATGTTCAACACTAATCTAGAATGACATTGGAACTTGGTCAGTCCAAAACTATACCTTAGTATAAGAAACTCAACTAGAATGGTTTTAAGGTATCCTTTATTAGCCACTAAAAGAAAAAAGATTAATGCAAAAGTAAGGTATGGATCATATGCTTTGATACCATGTTAAATTGACATGGTAAGAGATATTATTTTGTGAATATAAGAATACATAAGATATAAGATATAAGATATAATATATATATATATATATATATATATATATATATATAATAATTACTATAATAACTAATTTAGATAATAACTTATAAATTAAAAATTATTTATATCTTAAATAATCTTTAATATGAATAAAAAATTATAATTGGTTTGTGAATTAAAATATAAATTGGTTTCTAACATTCAATATTAAAGTTTTAAAACTATCAAAGAATTAGTGACTAAACTAGTTTTTAATTTTAGAATCTTGATAGTTAATGTTAGAGGCCAATTTAAACTATAATTTACAAATTAATCATGAGTTTGTATTTATAATAAAAGTTATTTTATATGTCAATAATTTTTATTTTATAAATCAATATCTAAATTAGTGACTGATTAATTATTTTGTTTTTAAAATTTATTATTATTTTTATATTGACAACCAAATTAAGTAGTTAGAATATTTTGATTTGGAGTAAAACAAATGGATTTTCTTGTATAAAATTTATTACAATGTATATTAGCTTATTCATTCAGAGCATTAAAAATACAATTATACTGTACATCTTTTATCATTGATCAAGTTAAAAAATATGACTAAAGAACATGAATAATGCAGAAGTAGATAAGGTCCTCCAGGTTTCAATAAAAATCGCCAGAGTGCAGTTCCTCATTAAGCTGTCCATATTTATCAACCTGGATTTTTTAAAATTTTCATCCTTTAATAAGAAGTTTTAAGGATTTAATCCTCATAGCAAATATTTCCTTGAGAATTGCATAGATTTTCCTGGAACAACTTTCTCTGCATTAAATGAAAATCAGACTACCCACTATACAAAATCCTAAATTGTACATAATTAGTAAACTTTGATGCCAGAATATTTGGATGGAATATATGATCTCATACTGGATAGTACATCAGTTTCTGGGATGGACCCAACAGAACATGGGTCATTCACATGTCACAGATAATGATGTTTGTTCAAAGTTAAATGATACGAACGCCTAACACACGCCAACACTTGTGCCTTGGCATCAAACTTTTTCGATTTCACTTTCAGCTTGTATCCTTTATTGTTAGCTTATTTTATAAATCTTTCATGCTTTTTAAATTTAGTTTACATCTTAGTTCAAATAAGTTGATATAATTTCTTCTCTTCTATTGGTGTTAAACTTTTTTAAAAAAAAAACAAACTAATTATTTAACATAATTATGTGAACATATATTAGATGGGTTAAAACATTAGTACAGTGTATGTCTCTTTTATGAAATTAGGTTATCTTCTCTCCTGCTTTCTTTTTTCCTCTTCTCTTGGAGTTCGGTATTTTATTCGTCTTAATATTTATTACTAGGACTTTTTTGTTTCTCATTTTCCTTCCAAACCACTCTATATTATCCAACTAGTCCTCCCATTCCCAAACAAAAGTCCATGCCTTGCCAAACATAATCACAAGACAAAGTCAAAAACCACAACTTTGCAATTAATTAACTCTAAGTCTTATGATTTTTATATAGCAGCAAATCATTAAATAGCAATAGAGATACAAAAATAATTAGTCATTATACCGACTAATTTAAATATCATTTTACAAACTAGAATATTGTTATCTAAAATTATCTTTATTTTGAATAAAAAATTATAGATTTCATTATTAATTTGATTCGTCATCAATATGTTTTAGTCCTTACATTTCTTTTACTAAACTGAGTCCCTATTTAAAAAAATTCAATTGAGTCTATTTTTATAAAATAAAAAAAAAAACTTAATGTGGTTCTTCCTATTATATTAGTATTAATGTTGTCTGGAAATGTTATGTATCAAAATCTAGATTTGTTAGGCGTAAAAATTTAAACTATCTTCTACTTAGAAAATGTCACATGTTAAAATTGAAGGAGTTTCAAAATAAAAAATCACTCATATTTTAACATGTGACATTTGCAAATGGTATTAACACTAATTTAATATAATGAACTATATTGAGTCATATTACAAAAATAGGAACTCAAATAAGTAAAAAACAAAAATATAAAAACTAAAAAGTTTTAAAATTTTATATTTTGACATTTATTTTTTGACAAATGTTTTAAAATTTTGATTTTTAGTTATTTTATATTTTTATTTTGTTTTTTGTTTATATTATTTTATTTGACCATGCTTATTTTGTTCATAAATTATTTTGTTAGGCAAATGTTTCAAAATTTACCTTCTTAGTTATTTTTTATTTACATTTATTTTGTGCATAAAAGTTATTTTTTCTTTCTTAGTAATTTTTTTTATTTTTAAACTGATTTTTCTAAAAATAGAAATATATTTTTATACTATTTCTCACTCTTAATTTTATCTTTTTATAATTTTTAATTACTTAGTATATTAATAAATTACTAAAGAATAACTTAAATTTTAAAATATTGATTATTTTTTCATACTAACTTTTTTTTAACTTTATACTCTTACTATTTTTAATTTCATTGTCATTAATAAAATTAATCTTAGAAAAATATATTTTACTTAGATTTCTTAAAATAATATTGCATATCAACCCATACATCTTTATTTTACATTTTATTATTTTTCTTAAAATAATATTATTTTAAAAATAATATATATTTATTAACAATACATATTATTTATATCATCATATAAAAAAATTTATCTTTAAAAAGTTATTTAGTTAATCAATTTAATCTACAGTATGTATCTCTAAAAATATTTTAAAAAAATATTTGATTTGTTAAAAATACAAATATTTACTTCTTTTAACTTGTGTCATTAGACACGTTTTAACTATTATTAAAAAATTATAAAATATTAAAGAATAACTAAACTAAAAAAAATATTTATTTCTTTTTTATATACTATATTTTTCTTTCGGTCATTTAGTAAATTATTATAAAATAACTTATATTTAAAGTTTTAATCTTTTTATATTCATTTTTCAATTTTATCTTTTTATAATTTCTAATTATCTGATTATTTAAAAAAAATAAAAATTTAGAAGAATATATAATTTTTTTATCTTAAATAATATTATTTAAAAATATTATATACTTATTAACAATATAATTTTGTTTACACTGTGTCAGAATCATTAAAAACGCGCCAAAAAATCCTCTGAACGGACGTCAGGTGTCAAGTGGAGGGGATCCGGAAATCAGATAGAGGAATGCACGTGTCGACAGATGAGCGGACGTTCGTTTGACGTGGGGAGTAAAACTTGATTTTTCAAAAAATTCACGTCACACTCTCTGCATACACTTTCTTCCCTAAACTCTGAAAATCTCATTTCTCCTTCTTCTCTCTAAAAACCTCTCCATTCTCTCTACCAAATCTCACCTTTTCTCTTCTCCGATCACCGTTCAGGCACCGTAGAAGCAATTTCGGCGTCCAGAGCTTCAGTTTGAACCGATCGGTTTCGAATTCTGAACGGGTAAGTTCTTCTTGTCGTTAGTCGTTCGTTCTCTGGCACATGCAAACCAAGTTCTGGTTGCATGAGTTCATAGTCTCATTCTGAACCATTTTGGTCTGTTGTTTGATTTTGGTTCAAGGAGTTGTTGAGCGTTGAAGGTAGAAGGAAATTGTAGTCAGGGGAACTGTATTCTGTCTCTAGGAACGTTCGTTCACGCTCAGAGGTAAGGGAAGCTTATCGAATTTAATTGTATGTTCGATTGTACGTTCGTTGATAATGAATGCATGTTGTTGAGTGGTTGAATGTATATGAAGTATGATTGTTGATATGCTTGGTTATATGAAATATGATTATTTACTATGATATGGAATTTGATCTTATGAAAATAGATGTTGAGAAATGAATTGATATAAAGAATTTTAACATGAAATTTCCCTATGAAAGTGTACGTTCGTCACTGAACAGTTCTTGATTGTTCGGTTTTTCTAGTGAACTTGGTTAGAATTGGATTCTTTCATTTAGGAAGAATCCTAGTTGAGGACGAGCGTCTTCGTTTCGAAATACTGTGCATGAGCGTTCGACAAAGCATAGTTGGTTCTTGACGTTCGGTTATAAACTTAAGTATATATGTATATGTATTTGTATATTTTAGTTTGTTCTTAAACACTACTACAAATGGTATCTTATTATAATTATCAAACCTTCTAATATAAGTTTAGTAGTGCCCGGTCTTACACTCAGCGCTCGTACTGAGTAGTGCTCAGTCTTACACCAAGCGCTCGTACTAAGTAGTGCTCGGTCTCACACCAAGCGCTCGTACTGAGTAGTGCTCGGTCTCACACCAAGCGCTCGTACTGAGTACTGCTCGGTCTTACACCAAGCGCTCGTACTCGTTTATTTTATAATCTATTTTGATGAAAATAGCGTTCATCCAAATTTAATAGAGTTCTCTCTCTACCGTGCTCGGTCATTGACTGACATTCGGATTTCTTGATGTAAATTCAAATAAACTAAGTATTTATCAGCGTTCGGTTTCTTCATGTGAATTCTTCTAAGTATTATTATTGAAATGTCTTGAAGTGTTTGTATCAATTGGTTCCGGCCTAGAGTCTTAGTACTTAGCATGGTCTTTTCAGCGTTCGGTTGGAGCTCACAAGAGTCAGTTCATTTAATTGGCTCACTTCGTAAATAACGTTCGTTCTAGTCGTTATTGTGATATATAGTTGTACTCGGTTTCTTTCTCAACCCGACAATAATCCCTCTTGGTCTTAATCTGTTCTGGAACTGGAGACCTCTCGGTCTCGCTCCAAGTGTTCGGTCTCATTTTGAGTCGAGGTTGAACGTTCGATATTTTGGTATCCTTAGGGATCTTTATGCGAAGTGTTTAAATGAAATGATTATTAATGAAAGATGAAGAGAATATGATATGAATGAAATGTGTTGGATTATGGACGAGCGTTCCGGGGAGGAACGACTCATGGTTGAATATTGAAATTGGTAAAGTATGAATGTGGTCATGCTAAGCTAGCGGTTCATCCTGATGTTCCGTGAGTACTCGTCCTCACGTAGAGGAGGGTAGGTCATGTGTGGGAACGATAGGAGGTATTAGTCCTTATGGTTAATTTGGACAGATAGGACTAACCTCGGGTGACAACTGTTGAGGGCATCCCAATTACTACATCACCCAGGTGCACGAACGCCTGTAGTTACACAGATTTCATATAGTCCGGACAATCAGCATAGTATTAGACTTTGTATGAAACGTATGATGAAATTGATCTTGTGTGTTTGATGGTGTGAAATGTATGTTTATACCTGAATTAAATTACATAAGCTTACCATGTGTTTCCTGTCTTGTCTTGTTTTGTACGTTCGTCTTTATCATTGCAATGATCATCCATGTGGATGTGAGCAGAAGGAGACGAACTGCTGGAAGAGGCGCTGGAGGAAGAAAGCCTAGTTGAGGTTGAAGTTAAGACCGAACGGTAGGACGTTCGGTCAGTAGTTTAGTTGATTGAAAGGTGGTCTTTCGATCACCTTCCCTTTTTGTTTAGTATGACCGTTCGGTATAGGCTTTTGTAAACCGTTCCGTCAGAATTTACTTATGGCGTTCGATTTTAATTTCTGGTCTTTCTGTAAGGCCGTTCGGCCAAGACCGTATGTTCTCTTTAATGTAAGACTGATTTGTATATTATTAAATGTGATTATTCTATTATATAGTTTCAAGCTGTATTTTTGGGATGTTACACACTGTCACATAAAAAAATGTCTTTTTAAAGAGTTAGTTTGTTCACTTATCTATTTTTAATTTATTTTTAAATTTATGTACACAAAAAAATCGAAATATATTTTAAATTTATCATTTAATATCTAATAAATCTTAATTTTAGTTCTCAAAGTATTTACTTTTTTAAATTTAAAATCTTCATATCAATAAATATATAAAGCATCAATTATATATATATATATATATATAT
>NW_025902003.1:48258-100944 GCF_018835915.1 Vigna umbellata
AAACATCTATATATATATATATATATATATATATAATAATTACTATAATAACTAATTTAGATAATAACTTATAAATTAAAAATTATTTATATCTTAAATAATCTTTAATATGAATAAAAAATTATAATTGGTTTGTGAATTAAAATATAAATTGGTTTCTAACATTCAATATTAAAGTTTTAAAACTATCAAAGAATTAGTGACTAAACTAGTTTTTAATTTTAGAATCTTGATAGTTAATGTTAGAGGCCAATTTAAACTATAATTTACAAATTAATCATGAGTTTGTATTTATAATAAAAGTTATTTTATATGTCAATAATTTTTATTTTATAAATCAATATCTAAATTAGTGACTGATTAATTATTTTGTTTTTAAAATTTATTATTATTTTTATATTGACAACCAAATTAAGTAGTTAGAATATTTTGATTTGGAGTAAAACAAATGGATTTTCTTGTATAAAATTTATTACAATGTATATTAGCTTATTCATTCAGAGCATTAAAAATACAATTATACTGTACATCTTTTATCATTGATCAAGTTAAAAAATATGACTAAAGAACATGAATAATGCAGAAGTAGATAAGGTCCTCCAGGTTTCAATAAAAATCGCCAGAGTGCAGTTCCTCATTAAGCTGTCCATATTTATCAACCTGGATTTTTTAAAATTTTCATCCTTTAATAAGAAGTTTTAAGGATTTAATCCTCATAGCAAATATTTCCTTGAGAATTGCATAGATTTTCCTGGAACAACTTTCTCTGCATTAAATGAAAATCAGACTACCCACTATACAAAATCCTAAATTGTACATAATTAGTAAACTTTGATGCCAGAATATTTGGATGGAATATATGATCTCATACTGGATAGTACATCAGTTTCTGGGATGGACCCAACAGAACATGGGTCATTCACATGTCACAGATAATGATGTTTGTTCAAAGTTAAATGATACGAACGCCTAACACACGCCAACACTTGTGCCTTGGCATCAAACTTTTTCGATTTCACTTTCAGCTTGTATCCTTTATTGTTAGCTTATTTTATAAATCTTTCATGCTTTTTAAATTTAGTTTACATCTTAGTTCAAATAAGTTGATATAATTTCTTCTCTTCTATTGGTGTTAAACTTTTTTAAAAAAAAAACAAACTAATTATTTAACATAATTATGTGAACATATATTAGATGGGTTAAAACATTAGTACAGTGTATGTCTCTTTTATGAAATTAGGTTATCTTCTCTCCTGCTTTCTTTTTTCCTCTTCTCTTGGAGTTCGGTATTTTATTCGTCTTAATATTTATTACTAGGACTTTTTTGTTTCTCATTTTCCTTCCAAACCACTCTATATTATCCAACTAGTCCTCCCATTCCCAAACAAAAGTCCATGCCTTGCCAAACATAATCACAAGACAAAGTCAAAAACCACAACTTTGCAATTAATTAACTCTAAGTCTTATGATTTTTATATAGCAGCAAATCATTAAATAGCAATAGAGATACAAAAATAATTAGTCATTATACCGACTAATTTAAATATCATTTTACAAACTAGAATATTGTTATCTAAAATTATCTTTATTTTGAATAAAAAATTATAGATTTCATTATTAATTTGATTCGTCATCAATATGTTTTAGTCCTTACATTTCTTTTACTAAACTGAGTCCCTATTTAAAAAAATTCAATTGAGTCTATTTTTATAAAATAAAAAAAAAAACTTAATGTGGTTCTTCCTATTATATTAGTATTAATGTTGTCTGGAAATGTTATGTATCAAAATCTAGATTTGTTAGGCGTAAAAATTTAAACTATCTTCTACTTAGAAAATGTCACATGTTAAAATTGAAGGAGTTTCAAAATAAAAAATCACTCATATTTTAACATGTGACATTTGCAAATGGTATTAACACTAATTTAATATAATGAACTATATTGAGTCATATTACAAAAATAGGAACTCAAATAAGTAAAAAACAAAAATATAAAAACTAAAAAGTTTTAAAATTTTATATTTTGACATTTATTTTTTGACAAATGTTTTAAAATTTTGATTTTTAGTTATTTTATATTTTTATTTTGTTTTTTGTTTATATTATTTTATTTGACCATGCTTATTTTGTTCATAAATTATTTTGTTAGGCAAATGTTTCAAAATTTACCTTCTTAGTTATTTTTTATTTACATTTATTTTGTGCATAAAAGTTATTTTTTCTTTCTTAGTAATTTTTTTTATTTTTAAACTGATTTTTCTAAAAATAGAAATATATTTTTATACTATTTCTCACTCTTAATTTTATCTTTTTATAATTTTTAATTACTTAGTATATTAATAAATTACTAAAGAATAACTTAAATTTTAAAATATTGATTATTTTTTCATACTAACTTTTTTTTAACTTTATACTCTTACTATTTTTAATTTCATTGTCATTAATAAAATTAATCTTAGAAAAATATATTTTACTTAGATTTCTTAAAATAATATTGCATATCAACCCATACATCTTTATTTTACATTTTATTATTTTTCTTAAAATAATATTATTTTAAAAATAATATATATTTATTAACAATACATATTATTTATATCATCATATAAAAAAATTTATCTTTAAAAAGTTATTTAGTTAATCAATTTAATCTACAGTATGTATCTCTAAAAATATTTTAAAAAAATATTTGATTTGTTAAAAATACAAATATTTACTTCTTTTAACTTGTGTCATTAGACACGTTTTAACTATTATTAAAAAATTATAAAATATTAAAGAATAACTAAACTAAAAAAAATATTTATTTCTTTTTTATATACTATATTTTTCTTTCGGTCATTTAGTAAATTATTATAAAATAACTTATATTTAAAGTTTTAATCTTTTTATATTCATTTTTCAATTTTATCTTTTTATAATTTCTAATTATCTGATTATTTAAAAAAAATAAAAATTTAGAAGAATATATAATTTTTTTATCTTAAATAATATTATTTAAAAATATTATATACTTATTAACAATATAATTTTGTTTACACTGTGTCAGAATCATTAAAAACGCGCCAAAAAATCCTCTGAACGGACGTCAGGTGTCAAGTGGAGGGGATCCGGAAATCAGATAGAGGAATGCACGTGTCGACAGATGAGCGGACGTTCGTTTGACGTGGGGAGTAAAACTTGATTTTTCAAAAAATTCACGTCACACTCTCTGCATACACTTTCTTCCCTAAACTCTGAAAATCTCATTTCTCCTTCTTCTCTCTAAAAACCTCTCCATTCTCTCTACCAAATCTCACCTTTTCTCTTCTCCGATCACCGTTCAGGCACCGTAGAAGCAATTTCGGCGTCCAGAGCTTCAGTTTGAACCGATCGGTTTCGAATTCTGAACGGGTAAGTTCTTCTTGTCGTTAGTCGTTCGTTCTCTGGCACATGCAAACCAAGTTCTGGTTGCATGAGTTCATAGTCTCATTCTGAACCATTTTGGTCTGTTGTTTGATTTTGGTTCAAGGAGTTGTTGAGCGTTGAAGGTAGAAGGAAATTGTAGTCAGGGGAACTGTATTCTGTCTCTAGGAACGTTCGTTCACGCTCAGAGGTAAGGGAAGCTTATCGAATTTAATTGTATGTTCGATTGTACGTTCGTTGATAATGAATGCATGTTGTTGAGTGGTTGAATGTATATGAAGTATGATTGTTGATATGCTTGGTTATATGAAATATGATTATTTACTATGATATGGAATTTGATCTTATGAAAATAGATGTTGAGAAATGAATTGATATAAAGAATTTTAACATGAAATTTCCCTATGAAAGTGTACGTTCGTCACTGAACAGTTCTTGATTGTTCGGTTTTTCTAGTGAACTTGGTTAGAATTGGATTCTTTCATTTAGGAAGAATCCTAGTTGAGGACGAGCGTCTTCGTTTCGAAATACTGTGCATGAGCGTTCGACAAAGCATAGTTGGTTCTTGACGTTCGGTTATAAACTTAAGTATATATGTATATGTATTTGTATATTTTAGTTTGTTCTTAAACACTACTACAAATGGTATCTTATTATAATTATCAAACCTTCTAATATAAGTTTAGTAGTGCCCGGTCTTACACTCAGCGCTCGTACTGAGTAGTGCTCAGTCTTACACCAAGCGCTCGTACTAAGTAGTGCTCGGTCTCACACCAAGCGCTCGTACTGAGTAGTGCTCGGTCTCACACCAAGCGCTCGTACTGAGTACTGCTCGGTCTTACACCAAGCGCTCGTACTCGTTTATTTTATAATCTATTTTGATGAAAATAGCGTTCGTCCAACTTCAATAGAGTTCTCTCTCTACCGTGCTCGGTCATTGACTGACATTCGGATTTCTTGATGTAAATTCAAATAAACTAAGTATTTATCAGCGTTCGGTTTCTTCATGTGAATTCTTCTAAGTATTATTATTGAAATGTCTTGAAGTGTTTGTATCAATTGGTTCCGGCCTAGAGTCTTAGTACTTAGCATGGTCTTTTCAGCGTTCGGTTGGAGCTCACAAGAGTCAGTTCATTTAATTGGCTCACTTCGTAAATAACGTTCGTTCTAGTCGTTATTGTGATATATAGTTGTACTCGGTTTCTTTCTCAACCCGACAATAATCCCTCTTGGTCTTAATCTGTTCTGGAACTGGAGACCTCTCGGTCTCGCTCCAAGTGTTCGGTCTCATTTTGAGTCGAGGTTGAACGTTCGATATTTTGGTATCCTTAGGGATCTTTATGCGAAGTGTTTAAATGAAATGATTATTAATGAAAGATGAAGAGAATATGATATGAATGAAATGTGTTGGATTATGGACGAGCGTTCCGGGGAGGAACGACTCATGGTTGAATATTGAAATTGGTAAAGTATGAATGTGGTCATGCTAAGCTAGCGGTTCATCCTGATGTTCCGTGAGTACTCGTCCTCACGTAGAGGAGGGTAGGTCATGTGTGGGAACGATAGGAGGTATTAGTCCTTATGGTTAATTTGGACAGATAGGACTAACCTCGGGTGACAACTGTTGAGGGCATCCCAATTACTACATCACCCAGGTGCACGAACGCCTGTAGTTACACAGATTTCATATAGTCCGGACAATCAGCATAGTATTAGACTTTGTATGAAACGTATGATGAAATTGATCTTGTGTGTTTGATGGTGTGAAATGTATGTTTATACCTGAATTAAATTACATAAGCTTACCATGTGTTTCCTGTCTTGTCTTGTTTTGTACGTTCGTCTTTATCATTGCAATGATCATCCATGTGGATGTGAGCAGAAGGAGACGAACTGCTGGAAGAGGCGCTGGAGGAAGAAAGCCTAGTTGAGGTTGAAGTTAAGACCGAACGGTAGGACGTTCGGTCAGTAGTTTAGTTGATTGAAAGGTGGTCTTTCGATCACCTTCCCTTTTTGTTTAGTATGACCGTTCGGTATAGGCTTTTGTAAACCGTTCCGTCAGAATTTACTTATGGCGTTCGATTTTAATTTCTGGTCTTTCTGTAAGGCCGTTCGGCCAAGACCGTATGTTCTCTTTAATGTAAGACTGATTTGTATATTATTAAATGTGATTATTCTATTATATAGTTTCAAGCTGTATTTTTGGGATGTTACACACTGTCACATAAAAAAATGTCTTTTTAAAGAGTTAGTTTGTTCACTTATCTATTTTTAATTTATTTTTAAATTTATGTACACAAAAAAATCGAAATATATTTTAAATTTATCATTTAATATCTAATAAATCTTAATTTTAGTTCTCAAAGTATTTACTTTTTTAAATTTAAAATCTTCATATCAATAAATATATAAAGCATCAATTATATATATATATATATATATATATATATATATATTTAAAGTTAGAATTTCTTTCTTAATCAATTTAATTCATGATAGACAACCCTAAAATATATTTTAAAAATTAATTAAATTTTAAAATAAATAAATAATTACTCTTTAATGTGCCGTTAGATTTACTTTAACTATCATCAAAAACAATATTTTAATGTATTCTCAATATATTTGTTATAAAAAAATAACTTATGTAGTATTGTTTCTTTTTCCTGTACTACTTTTTTTTTATGATGTGGATTAAATTGAAATTTTCAACCTATTAATTTGTTTTGGGTGTTGTTCCTCCACCACCACACCTTTCTCTCTCCACTTCCCCTTTACTATTTTGCCTCTTAGTAAAATTTTATTTTTAGGATTATTATTTTTTGGGTTAAATATGTTTTTAGTCCCTAAACTATTGGCCGTTTCTGGTTTTCGTCCCTCTTTCAAAATAAGGTATAATTTGGTCCTCATTCTTTTCGAAACGTTCGTTTTAGTCCTCGAAAACTAAACACTGTTTAAAAATTTGGTCCTCATTTAGCAACAAATGAGGACTAAAACCAAAATTCCGAGGACTAAAACGAACGTTTCGAAAAGAATGAGGACCAAATTGTACCTTACTTTGAAAGAGGGACGAAAACCAGAAACGGCCAATAGTTTAGGGACTAAAAACATATTTAACCCTTATTTTTTAATTTTACTCATTCACAACCTATTTCACTAATAACCTATTTCACTAATAACCTCTTCTAGTCCCGTACATGAGTAAAATACTTTTCTTTCATTTTAACATTATACTTCTTTCTCTCTTTCTTTCGTCGTTGTGAGATACTACAAGTTGCAAAGGTTGGTAGTGGTGGAAAGAATTATCAAGCAGTCTCCCTCTCGTGGTGCAGTGCGTGTCGTGCTTCCTCCAAGTGCGTATTCGAATAAACCTTGAAAACAAACCCTAAAATAAAAAACGTAACCTTTAAACGGAGGTGACATCCTTCAACGGATGTCAACATCCGTTTAAGGTAAAACGGATGTCGACATCCGTTTTTCCTTAAACGGATGTTGACATCCGTTAAAGGATGTCACCTCCGTTGATGTATACTTCCTCACGTTGGTCAACGCTCTAGACGCTTCTCCACACCACGGCGGCAACACCCCTTCACACTACGACGACAATGGAAGCTTTCAAACAAAAAAAAACTAGGAAGAAAAAGGAATGTAAGCGTGGGAGGTGGGGAGGTGAAACGGAAATGGGGAAAGGGGAAGAGAGTTCCGTGGGTGGGTGTTGGGAAAGTAAAATTAGGGTTTCAAATTATTTAAAATAGGGTAAAAGTAAAAATCTTTTTAACTTAAGGATATAATTATATTTAAAATAATGTGGGGAGGTGGAGGAAGTATAGGGTGGTGGTGGAGGGAGCAACATCCATTCGTTTTTTGTATTAAACCTACGGATGTTGCTCCCTACATCACCACCCCTTATTTCCTCCACCTCTCCATTACTGTTTTGCCCTTCAGTAAAATTTTATTTTTAGGATTAATATTTTTTAATTTTTACCTATTCTCAACCCATTTAAGTGACATATACCTGGTACCCTACATGCAGTGGCAAACACACAATATCTTCTTTCTCTTTAATATTGAACTTCTTCCTCTCATTCATTGTAGAATTTCATTACGTGGTGTGCGTGGAGGTTGTAAAGGTTGGTGGTGGTGGAAGGAACTGATCCAATGCCAGGAGTCGGTCTTGGCGGTGTGGTGGTTCTCGAAGGTTGCAGTGGTGCTTCGTCCAGATGCGTAATCAAATAAACCCTAAAATAAAGATTTAAACTTTAAACGAATGTCATCCTTCAGCGGATGTCAACATCCGTTTAAGGTGAAACGGATGTCGACATCAATTTAACCTTAAACGGATGTTGACATCCGTCGACGGATGTCAGGCATCTGTTGAAGGCCAAACGGATATCCCACATCCGTTTTGGCCTTCGCGGCTCTAAGAGACAACCAAGCACAACAACAACACATGATAAACAAATATACAGATTTAAACTAATATGGGGTGGAGATGAAAAACCAGATCCACTGCTAGATCTACGCTCCTCCTCTACGCTTCTCCACACCAAGAATCAACACCAACAATGGAAGGAAGCAAAGGGATAAGGAAGTGGGGAAGAGAAGGTTGAAAGAAAAAGAAAGAGAAGGAAAAAGAAAACTTTGAATGGAGATGGGAAGAGAAGAAGAGTGAAAGATGTGGTGTGGGGGTGGGGTGCAGCTATCGCGAGAGTGAAAGTGAAGGTAAATTAGGATTTTGAAATATGTTAAAAAATCCCAAAAAATAAAAGGTAAAAAAGTAAAAAAAGAAGAATAGTTTTGGAAATATGATAAATTGGAGAGATGAAAGGAGTAAGGAGTAGTGGTGGAGGAAGCAACAACCTAAACCTACTTAGTCCATTAAATTGATGAACTAAGGCGGGTCGTTCACTTTGATCCACTAAACTTTTTTATTAATTTAAAAATTAAAATAAAAATAATTTAAAGAAATAAATTTTCTATAGAATTTTTTCAAACATGTAAATATGTTATAATATGGTAATTTAAATTTCAATTTTTAATTATAGTATAATAATTTAACATGTAAATATAATAATTATTTTAATTTATACAGTCAAAAATATTAATTACTCAATTAAAAGCTTAGAAAATATCTACAAGATTAAATATACTTTTAATATTTATTTTCATGTATACACCAAAATAAAAATTTTAAAAATAAAAATTAAACGAAGTGATGGACTAGTCAACCGGACAGGTAACAAATGCTTACCTGTTTTTATTTGACGGAACAGCCGGTTCGACCTATTTTTAGACGGTCAAGGACATGACAGGTCAAAATCATAAATTTATAGTATTAATTTTTTTATACTATTCTTTCATTTTTTTTTACTTGATCATAAATTTATTTACTTGATCATTTCAGAAAATTAAATTCAGAAAAAATAGACATTTTTATTTTGACTAAAAAAATAAAATGTATTTATGAATGATAGAAATTATTTACATCATCATATGAAATTTCTGTCATGTAAATTCTCAATAAAAAATTAATTTTATTACTTTTATATTAAATTATCATATAAAAAATCCTGTTATTAAATATTTTTCATACTTTGCTATGTATAAATTAAATTGATATTATTTAATAACATATTCTCATGAAATATATATATATATATATATNCAAGTTTTTCTCTAAATTATCTTTAACATATTTATTATTAGAAAAATAAATTATATATAAAGTATTAATTGAGTATTTCTATGCTATTTTTTTCACTCATAATTTTATCATTTTATAATTTTTAATTACTTGGTCATTTAATAAGTTATCAAAAAATTACTTATTTTTAAAATATTAATTATTTTTTACACTTTTTTTTCATTTTTAATTTTATTTGTTTATGATTTCTAATTACATAATCATTTAATAAAATAAAATTTCAAAAAATATATTTTACTTTTATTTCTTAAATAGTATTATTTAAAAAATAATATATTTATTAATAATGCAAATTATATATAATGTTATATAAAAATCTTCTCTCTAAAATGTTAAATTGATTTACCGTAAAAATAAGAATAATTTCAACTACATTATTTAATTTTTAATAAATAATTATTTTAGTTCTTAAGTAACGTAAATAGTTTCTCAAATTTAAAATCTTTGTATCAAATTGAAGTAATCTCCTTTGAGTTCACATGGTATATTGTATTTATAGTAAAAGAAATATGAACTGAGTATAAAATTGACAAGTCCCTAAATATAGTAAAAATTATTTGTCTGATTATAATAGTACTTTATTTATAATAAAAAAATATAAACCATTACCAAAATACAATTAAAAAGTAATAACAAACAAACTATAAATAAAGATAAGATATTTATATAAAATATTTAATAATCTAATATATATATATATATATATATATATATATATATAACATATTGACAATAATTAGGGGATGTGGGATCAATTAAACAATCAAGTCTCTTTTTACATGTGTAAATATCATTAAAGTAGAAATATATGATTAGAATCATTATATCTAAGAAAAAGATGTTGTGAAAGAAGAAGAGCATTTAGGGAATGTTTCCTTTGAAGTCTTTCATTTTGTCACATTGTACAAGCTCAATTTCGCTTAAAGACTGTAAGAAAAAGCTTTGACCCATACAAAATAGACTAAAGTCTGACTTTCTACTTAAAGGTTACCTACTCTCCTGAAGTTAATTTTTCTGTTTAACAATCATCAAGAGAAGCTATATATAGAAGAAAGCTTGAAGAGAAGACAAGAAAAATAGCAACGTAAAGATGATAATATAGAAAGAATAAAATAGAGAATTCAAGCTTGCTACGCTCATATATCATTTGAAATTGAATATCTTTTGTGAGAAAAATCTTAGCAAAATACAGAACACCTTATATTGTCTATATTCTCTCTTTAAAAGTTTTCATTTGTACCCTTGCTTTTCACACTATTTATGTGGTAAATTCTAAAGAAAAATAAAATAATTGTCTAGACATGTTGTTTAGAGTTGAGACCAGAAGTGGTTAACATACTTGAAACCAGAATTGGTTAAAATATTTGGAACCATGAGTGATAAGAAAACTTATAAATAAGAACGAGTTAAACTCACACTAGTCGTGTTGACTAGGAAACCAGCAGTGGTGAAAATACTTGTTGTAAACTTAGAGAGGTAAAACTTGTGTAATCTTAAAGAGATTAATGGAATCCTTTAAGAGTTCTTAAGGGAGAACTTGACATAGTTAATGTTGAGTGAATCAGTATAAAATTTGTATAAAATTTATGGTTTATTGCTTGCTATTCAAAACATTTTCCATTTACTCATCTTATAAAAACTAGTGTCTAAATATCTTACTATTTATATATATTCTTTTTACAAAATCATTAGACGTTGCTTTCTGAAGACTTTGAAAAACATTATTCTCCTTTCTTCACCTTTGGTGATTTTCTTATATTTTCATTTTAGTAAAATCGAATCATCAAAAAGTAAAAGTTAACAAATTAATTATCTTAAAATAAACTACTAGTGTATTTATATTATCATTAAATGAATTTATGAATAATATATATTATAAGTATATTTATTAGATAAGTCTAACAACCCATATTTAACAAATATAAAAAAAACTACTAGATAAAAATAACTTATGTTTAATTATTAAACTTTTTCCAAACTATTTTTTTCACTTTTAGTTTTACCCTTTTATTATTTCTAATTACTTGATCATTTAACAAAATAAAATTTATAAAAATATATTTTACTTTTATTTCTTAACATACTATTATTTAAAAAAAATGCTATATATTTATTTATATAAGGCAAATTGTTTACATTATCATATAATAATTTTTTCTTACAAAAAATTGTCAACAAAAAATTAAATTTATCTTTTTATATTAAATTATAATATAAATATTCTTATTGTTAAATATTTTTCATAGTTTTAGTAAGTAAAAAGTAAACTGATATTATTTAAAAAAAAAATTAGCATTAATCATATGTACATTGGTATAAGATTTTAAATAATTATATTTGCAACAATAAAATTAAAACATTGTACTTAATATTTTGTTTTAAATATATAAATTATATATTTGTGATTAAAAAATCACACTTCTTAATATTATAAATTTTGTCTTATATTATTTAAATTAACTTTAATTACTTTCAACTTGAAAATGTAAAGCTTAACATTTTAGTAAAACTAAAATAAAAGATAGGCTTAATACCCTATTTTGTCACCAGTTTCGCTCGACAATGTCAAATTAGTCTATCCTTTAAAAAGTGCGTCAATTACGTCCTTACTTAATAAAATTTATATTAATGAAATCCCTTCCGTTAAATCCGTACAAACGGCGTTAATTATTTTTCTCTCTCTTCTATTAACGCCGTTTGTACGGATTTAACGGTAAGGATTTCGTTGATATAAATTTTATTAAATAATGACGTAATTGACGCACGTTTTAAAGGATGGACTAATTTGACATTGTCGAGCGAAACTGGGGACAAAATAGGGTATTAAGTCTAAAAGATAAAACTAAAATAAAAGATAAAACTAACAAACTAATTGTTTTAAAATATATAGCTAATATATTTATATTGTCCTTAGATTAACCTAGAAATATACATTAAACTACACTAGACAGATATAACAAACAATATTAAATAAGTATAGTAATATACACATCAAACGAGTCTACTCCACATTAATAGACGAGTATAATAAAAATCATTAAACGATTTTAGTAATATACGATAAAATAATTTGTCCGCATTAATTAGATGAGTAAAAAAACATTAATATAACTCAGCCCATACATTGATTAAACGAGTCTAAAAATACATTGATTAGTAAATATAACAAAAAAATTAAACAAGTTTGTCGATGCACTGATTAGACAAGTTTAACAATACATACTAGGTGAGTATCTTCATATAATCACTAGACAAGTATATAAAAAAAACATTAGACAAAATATTTCACGCATTGATCAGACAAGTATATAAAAAAAACATTAGACAACTCATTTCACGCATTGATCAGACAGGTCTAGAAATACCCATTAGATGAGTTTGTATGTACACTGATCAGACGAGTCTAACAACAAACACTAAACAAGTTTATCCATAGATCATAAGACAAACTTGACAATATACATTGCATAAGTTTGTCCATACACAAATTATATTAGTCTATTAATACACATTAGACGAGTTTGTTTATTGCCTGAATATACGAGTCTTGTAATATATGTTAAACGAGTATAAACATTCATTGATTGGACAAGTCTAAAAGTATACATTAGACAAGTTTGTCCATACACAAATTAGATGAGTCTATTAATACACGTTAGATGATTTTGTCCACTCATTGATTAAATGAACCTTGCAATAGACATTACACGAGACTGAATATACATTTATTGGACAAGTTTAGCAATACACGTTATATGAGTGTGTCCATATACTAATTGAACAAGTCTAGTAATATAGATTCGAAGAGTCTATCAATGTATTGATTAGACGAGTAAAGTAATACATATCAAACAAGTCTTTCAATACAATGATAAACAAATTAGATGAGTCTAACAATGCAGGTTATACAAGACTCTTTATACACTTATTATACAAGTATAACAAAAAAATATTAAATAAGTCATTCCATAAATTGATTAGAGGAGTACAACAAAAATTATTACACAAGTGTAGGAATACATTAATTAGATGAGTAAAACAAAAAGTATTAGACAAATATGTTAATGTATTGATTATATGAGTCTAGTAATACACATTTGACAAGTTATTCGTATATTGATTAGACGACACTAACAATATACATTAGACACGTCATTCCACACATAAATTAAACAAGTCTATTAAAACATATTAGACAAGTATGTTCATTCACTAATTAAATGAATCTCTCAATACACAATAGACAAGTCTAGGAATATACTGATTAGATGGGTATATGAGAAAAACATTAGACGGATCTAGGAATACACATTAGACAAGTATGTCCATATACTCATTAGATGAATATAGTAAAAAAATATTAAGATGGGTCATTTCATACATTAATAAGATGAGTTTAATAATACACATTAAACAAATATGTTCAAACATTGATCAAACGCGTCTTGCAATCCACATTAAATGAGTTTGTCCATATACTAATTAGAGGAGTCTAGAAATATATGTTAGAAATGTATGTCCATATACATATTAGATGAGTCTATTAATACACATTAGATAACTTTGTGCATTTTCTGATTAGACGAGTTTTATAATATACATTAAACAAATTTGTCCATTAATTAGACGAGTCTAACAATACACATTAGACGATTGTGTTCATATAATGACTAGAAAAGTCTAACACTACATATTAGTCAATATTGTTAATGCATTAATTGGACGAGTTTAGCATACACATACACTTATTTATAATTTTAGTGAGTCTACTCTACTTATTTATATATCTTCTTTATATTTTTAGATAATCTACTCTATATTTTTTAAAAAGTCTAATATATATATATATATATATATATATATATATATTAATAACATATTGACTTTCTAAACCTATAAATAAATTTTCAAGTTGATTGTATTATAAACATAATTATAAACTTGAAAATATTTATTATTTCTTTCTTAATCTCTAATTTTTTTTAATAAACATCAACCCAAATGGGTTTAAAACTAGTTTTTCCTAAAATCGTCAACCTCATGCTGGTTGTGATAGGTACCTTCTAACCTACGTGTTAAGATTAATTTTAAGTAAATAATTATATTACTAAAATTTAATTTGTAATAATCATATTAGTAATATTATTTATATTGTTACAGCCAGACCTTTTGGTTCTGCTTAAGATTATCCTCTGATTTACAATTTTTTCCTTATCATGTGTATACGTTAAAATTCATTGCATCCAATCTAATATACCCAAACAACAATGGGAAATACAACAAAAAATGTCCAGCAACATTTTCACGTTAAAATGTTAAACCCATTTCTTTTTGTACTATTGGATGAAAACATAAAACGTAAATGTTGCTCACGCAAAAAGAGAGATTGGATCTTAACCCATACATAAATAGTGGTTCCCGCATGCATTTTAATTAATAATAGAGTGCTTTAGAATATGTGAGAATTTCAATGATGAAAACATAATTCACGTTCATCTCAAAACAAAGAATCCCCAGAACATCATGGGCAAGATAAATAAAATGCTAACATTGATAGAGTGTACATTCACTAATAATATCTTAATGGTAGAAAATTCTACAACCAAACTATTTCTTTAATCATCCATAACTCTGACCTAAAATTCGATTTGGTACAATTGCTGTAACTCGCTAAATTATAACTACCTATACAAATACAAAATTGTGCTCGTGGCTACGACAATAATACAATCCATCACAAAATTTCCTTCTAAAGGATAAAAATAGTAATGAATCATGAGATAGGATAAGAATAGAGTGTTTCCTAACTTGGAATGCTTGATAGAAACATCTTCAATGTCTCATATGTCATAAAGACAATGCCCACGCTGGGAACAACCTTGTAGTACTCAGGCAAAATGCCACTGTACAAACCACGTAGTCCTTCATTCTGAACTATGTGCTTAAATGTACCAAATAAACTGGTATTATAGACACGTGCTCGACCACCAGCTCCCTCCAACTGCATTCTGCGTCTTACTAGATCCAAAGGAAATGTCGCTGCATGTTGCAAGAGACAACAATTGAACAATTAAAGTAAGAATGACTCATACCAGATGAGGAAATTGCTATCTGAAGAAAAATTCTTTGATTAGATTGTAGCTGAAATGACTTATTTGGAAATACTATTAACTCAAACTTTTCAAATTAAAATTTAGATTTTAGGTTTTGGAACAGAAACTGATATTGGAGACAACAACTATCAATAAAAACCTACCTGTTGACGATGCAACACCAGAAAGACTTCCACAAGCGAGACTGACCATGACAGTAGAATCATCGGGCCTAAATTTCAAAGAATAAATAAATATCTACAAACTAATAAGACCAAACACGAGGAGGTAACCTTCCACATAAAATACTCTCAATTCGTTGCAAATTCAGATACTCACCTTCGGGACTGCCAAAAAGAACGTAAGCCTTCATAAACAGAAAAGCTTATAGCTATATTGGGTCCAACACCCTGTACCATACAAAACAAGTTATGCCAATTGTAAAATATAGCAGGATCGTAAACATAAAGAAGCTAAAGAGAAGAGTTGAAAACACATCATGAGCATACCAACAATGTGGCTCCAAGTCCCTTGTAGAGACCCAAGAACCCTTCTTCTCTGCAAATGGTATTAAAAGCGTGAGAGATGCCCCTGTAGTATATGGAACTTCTCTGCAGAGAAATCAAATCCCAAAAGTCATTACAAACTGGATCAAAGTCAATGAAATAGTAAGTTCCAATTAAAATCTAACCAATATACAATGCATGCAACTGAGCTCCAAAAATCTTCAAATATCGATAATTGGTAATTACCTGTGCTGCAAGTCGTGTTCTCACCAAATCCAAAGGATATGTAGCTGTAGCAGATGTTATGCCAGACAAACCACCACTTACGAAGTGCACAAACAGATCTGCACTGGTATTTCCTCGATGATTCTCACCCAAAAATATATGTAATAGCTGTAACAGAATACAAAACAATGAAACTGATTCAAACTTAAGAAACTTAAGTAACAATTTCTAGAGCACATAAACATTATGTAAAGATCATCAGACGTTACATTCTTGTAGCGTTCATAAGCATAGAAATTGACCGCAGAATAAGGAAGACGATGAGCAATGGTCACCATATTGCCTTTCCAAAATGCTCTAAATCCTTCTTCATTGACAATACGTGAAGCCTCACCCCAAATGCTAGGCTTACTCAATGCTGCCATATCAAAATGCATACCTTGAACCTGATAAAGTAAATGCATGTAAAAATAGTTTGATAATACACTAGTTAATAATGTGTTTAATAGATAAAACATTTTAAGAGGCTAATTCATTTTTTCAGAGAATTTGAAATGCTTTAGGACAAAATATGTTAGTTGGGTAAGGAATTTTGAAAGAAATTGAAATTCTAGAATTTCATTCAAAAAATTGGATTACTTAAAATTAAAATATTTCAAATTCTAAAAAAAAGTAAGAATTTGAAATTCTTCATATTCTTAAACTCATATTTCAGTCTTAATAGTTTGGGTCAACTAGATCCTGAATAGGCTATGCTCAACTTGATGTAAGTTCGACCTAACTTAGTTTGACATGACCCAATGTTTCGCCCTAACACGAGACCAACTTGATTTGGCCAAATCTAACCTAATTTGTGATCCTAACTAGGCCAACCCAACTAGGACCCAACCCAAGCTAATCGCAACCAAACATGACTCGACATGGGCCTAGTCCAACTTAGCTTGACTTAGACCCAGGTAGACTAGGCTTGATATAGGCCCTAGTTGACTTAGCTCAACTTTGGCTTAAGTAAACTTGGCTAGGCTCAACTTGCACATACCAACTCAACTCAACTCAATTGGCCTGACTAACTTTGACTTGACTTGGCCCCAGGCAACTTCAACTTGACCTTGTCTTAATTAAGCTAATTTGGACTTCAGTCATGATCAAACTAGGACCAATCTAAGCCTAACCCAACTTGACTAAACATGGGTCAAACCCAATTCAGATGAATGGGGACTAATCCTTACTCTACTAAATGTGGACTTATATCGACTTGACTCACATTGAGCCCCAACTTGACATAAATCCAAGCTAACTAAATTGGACCGGAGTCCAAGAAAACTTGACTCAGTCTTGGGCCAAGGTTGGACTCGACTTGGACTCAGACCTACTTAGCTCAACTTGACTCCGATCTATTTGGCTTGACTTTAGCTCGGGCCTATTTGGCTCAACTTAGGCTTAGGCCTACTCAACTTGGTTTAGGTTCAAGTTGACCTAGGCTAAGTAGACCAAACTAGGCTCAACTTAGACTTAGGCCTATTCAACTTGATTTAGGTTCAAGTTAACCTAGGCTAAGTCGACCGAACTTGCATGACCTCGACCCAATGTTATGTATTGGTTGGTTCAGGTTGACCTAGGCTAAGTCGACCGAACTTGCATGAGCTCGTATGTGGCCCATTTCCCATTTCATAATTTGAAAATAATCTAGCTAAAATCTAAATTAAGAAAAAAGTTTGTAATTATAATAAATATTTTTTAATATTTTTTAAAATTTTTTACAAAAATAAAAATAACATCAATCAAGATCTACTAAAAGATTATATTTTTTTTAATTTAATAATTATTTGATATTTAAATACTTTGTTGAATTTGATGATAATTTATCCAAATAAAAATATTAAAAATTTATTGTCATTCAAATGATGAAATAATTTAAAATGTGATCAATTCAAATCTGATGCATTTGAATGTCTTAAAAATGGTGAAATTTCCAACTTGACCAGAAACCTAAACAGTCCCATTTCATTTTATTGTCATTCAAATGATGAAATAATTTAAAATGTGATCAATTCAAATCTGATGCATTTGAATGTCTTAAAAATGGTGAAATTTCCAACTTGACGAGAAACCTAAACAGTCCCATTTCAACCAAAACCTAAAATCCACCCCCCATGACATGCTAGGCAACCCTAAAATCAAGCACATTCATTATAACACATTTAAAAAATACCTGAAAAAGGATGGTGAGGCGTGCAAGTGGAGCAGTGCAGGTCTTGGCGAAAGCACCGGCTAGTCCACCAGCGAGAAGCTGAGACACTGTTCCCACTTGTACTTGCTGACCCTTAGGCTGCAACAATTTCACGTTGCTCCCATTCCCACCTTCAACCCCCACACCCACTCTCGCTGCTTCCATACCCACCGCAAAAATTTAATCTTTCAAACGAAATAAAAGACACTTGTTACCTTATTGTCTTTCCTAGGAGCACTCGAGGATAGTTTAAGCTCGGAAACCTCGAATCGCGGTTTCCAAGAGGGGGGTGGGTGGTTGTTACATTTTAGGTTTCTTCTACTCGACAAGGAACGGAGCGCGAAGATGAAGGATAACAAAGTGTTGCAGAAACAAAATAAAAAATGTTTCTTTGATTCTGAGAAGCCGTCGGAAGTGAAGAAAAACAACAAAAAGGAAGTGGGGAAAGGGTTTATGTGTGAACGATAACTGGGATTAGGGTTTTACGCAATGGGACGGTGCCGTGATTTCCTTCACTAGTTTGGTGTAGCTGTTGCGTGTTTATTTTAAGCCTTTTTTTTGTATAAAAATTATGTGAATCTTAAAGATTAATATCGAAATACTAATACATTTGTTTATAAATTATTGGCTGAATAATAGTTTATAAATAAATATTTATTACAGTTATATTAAAGAAAATTTCATATATAATTTATCATTAAATTTATATCTAAATAATATAGTGTTATATTAATTTTTTATTAACTTTTTTATTTTTATAAAGCCTATAATAAATATAATATTGGGTTTATATAAAAGAATTTAGTGTTTCTTTTCCTTTCTTCCTAATTATATGATTTCCTTCCTATCCTAATTATATGATTAAACTTTGAAATAGTAAATACTAAATTTTAATATTTTAATTTATTTTATTATTACTAAAAAAACTTTTTTATTAAACTAACTTTTTCTAATTAGATTTAAATATGTTAAAACTCTTATTTTCATTTTTTTAATAACTTATTTATATAAAAATATAAGTAAAATTTTTATAATCAAATAATTATAACAAAGAAGTTTGTACATTTGAAACTCATTTTTTTTCCTCTAGTATGGTTCTTTTTTGGCTGTCCTTACTTTTTAGGAAAACTTACCGTTCTCTCTCCTTTTTCTTGACGAGTGAAAGCCATTGGAGCAAACTTGGGAAATACTCCCTTAAGAACTCTCAACATTTCAATCCAGAAGGCAAGCTTAGGTAGCGGTTGGAATTCCACATCGACTAGAGATAAGGCCAATTCATAGTTTATCAATGGGTGCAAACCTCACCCTACAAGTCGGTTTTGTGGGATTGAGTTAGGCTTAAAGTCCACTTCTAACTTGGTATCAGAGTCATGGTTAGAGCCTATCTTAGCGATATTTGTTGTTTGCTTGGCATATTGTTCCACCCGCTATCGGGCCGCTATCGAACCACCCATTAAAAATGTCTAATCCCACACTCGAGATGTATATACCTCGGTGTGAGGGAGGTGTGCTGGAAGTCCCACATCGACTGGAGACAAGGCCAATTCATAGTTTATAAGTGAGTGCAAACCTCACCCTACAAGCCAGTATTGTGGGGTTAAGTTAGGCTTGAAGTCCACTTATAACAGTAGCTTCAAGAAGAACTATGGTAGACTCCTTCTTTAAGCTTCTTTAACACATAGGAGCAGAAGGAGATAGTAACATTAGAACTAGATCGAGAAAATGAAGAAATTAGTATAGGTACATTATAGAGATAATAGATTGCATTTTTTTTAAGTTGTGTTATGTCTCTAACTTATATTAAGTACTTATGTGTTTACTTTAATGTATTTTGAAATATCTTTTAGAACGTGAAGATCAAGAGAATATGTTGAAAAAGAAAAACAAAATTTAATTTTTTGTAGGATTAAAATTTGTACGAAATTTATTTTGTATAATTATATGTACAACTTGTAAAGATCAAGAAAATAAGTATTTTAGAAAGCTATAGAAGTTTTAATAAAACGTTTAATCATTTTGGAGGTCCCTGTTTGTGTATATTTGTGTCAATTAGGTTCTCATATTTTCAAAGAGCTCAATTAGATCCCTTTTTATGTAAAATTGAGTCAATTATGATCTTGCCATTAATTGTTGTGGACAGGGTTAAATTTGTTATCTAGTGGCATGCTGAGCTAGCATTTAATATGCATTAGGCACAATAAGACGTCATTACGTGGATTTATTTGATTTTAAGTTTAAAAAAAGTTTAAAATAAGTTAAATTTAATAAAAAACATAATGTTATATTTATTTTTGGAAATGAAATTAAAACGTATTAGGGTTAAGTTTGGTATTTTAGGGTCAGATTTTGAGTGTGTGCGAAATTAGGGAAAATTGGGAAACATAAGTTTTTTCGTGGGTTCGTTGTTCTGGTTCAAAATTAGGGGAAAATAGGGTTATAGTGAGAAATTAGTTGTGGATGAACTTTGGTCTTACGATTTTGGCGTCATCTATTGGTGGTTTTTCGATGGAATTGACAAATTGTTAGCGGTGAAGCACTATGGGGAGCACCTGAAGTAGAGTCTTCTGAGTTGACTCAAAACCAGCGTAGAAACAGTGCACAGTGTTGGCGGCGGAGGAGGTCGAGGAGTTGGGGGGAGAGGGTGGTGAGTGGAATAAGTGGAAGATGAGAGACCCGAGGAGAATCTGAAGGTGGAAGAGATAGAGAAAGATAATGAAAAAGGTGTTGTGTGACGTTGGGTTATTATAGTGTAAGGAAGATGGTGGCAATGGAGAAAGGATAATGCCATTGAGACAAATTTACAAACATGTGGTGTGCACGAAGAATTGGGTGACCATAACATCGATGTAGAGTGTGGATGAATTGGGAGGAGGGTTTGCCACTTGGTGGCGAAGAAGAAACAGTGATCCTATTGTGGGATGAGGACTGAAAATCTCTTTTCTGGTATAAAATGTTGTAATAGAAAATATACATATATTTACAATATCTTTAATTCTAATTAAATAATAATATTACATTAAGGTATAAAATTTCACTTCACCTCTCATTCCTTTCTTTTTCCATTACATTATTTGGTTAAATGGAGTACAAGAGATGGAAAGAAGAACAATTTTAAAACATTGTAAAATAGGTTGGATGTTACAAAAAAAATTGATAACCTAAATAAATTGGGATATTTTTTTGTAAGACTGTTTAGTTTGAGTCAAATGTGTTTTTACCTTTAATCATTCGTAAATTTCAGGTCAATTTGATTTTAAAAATAATAATTATACTTTGTCAAGAGGGATCCAGTGTTGGGAGAGGAGGGCGAAGTAGTGGTTGAGGGGGTTGTAGAGGAGTGCGACGGAGATGAGGCGACTGGCAGCGGCGATGAGAGATGGGGAAGCACGGGAGGTGCGCCGGGCAGTTGGATTGGGGTTGGGCATGGATGTAGATGTTGAAGAGGTGGGTGTGGGAGGGTGAGAAGAAGGTTTCCCAAAGAGGGGAGAAGGTGAGGTTGGAGTTGGTGAGGAAGAGGAAGGCGATTTTGGGGGTGGAGGAGAGGTGGGAGGTGCTATGTGGTGCGGCGGCGCGGTAGAAGAGGGTGAGGGCGTCAGCGTCGGGTGGTGAGAAGAGGATGTGAGGGGAGAGGAGGTGATGGGGTGGATGAATTCTCTTCAACCATTTTTAGTTTTTCTTTTTCTCTATCTGATGAGATTGTGGAGTTGATTGATTGTGGAAGTATAAATATAAGGAGTTCGTTTATGGTTGGATTTAGAATGGTTAAGGCATTTATGAGCTTTAAAATCTCTTCATTTACAAGGACTGTTTTTATTAAATATAACTTATTTTAAACTTAAAATAAAATAATTCCACATAATGAGACTTCACTATGCCACGTGCTTATTAATTGCTAGCTCAGCATGCCATCGGACAAAAAATTTAACGCCGTCCATAACAATTAACTACAAGGTCATAATTGACTCAATTTTACATAAAACAATGACTTAATTGAGCTCTTTAAAAATACGAGGACCTAATTGACACGAATTTGCACAAATAAGGATCTTCGAAATGATTAAACCATAATAAAATAACTTGTGAATATTTTATTAATAAAAGACTAAATTATAAATAGATTTTATCATAAACTTCATTTTAAAAAACTCAATTATGGTATTAAGAATTGTAACGTGAATTAGTTCACACACAATTATCAATGTAGCATGGACCATATGATAATTAAGAATTATTAGAGGTTGTTATAGAACTTTTTGCTTATTACATTTTGGTATAAGAGAAATTCAAACCTTAACTAAATTGTCAGAAGAGGGGGTTATATTTTTTGTTATGTTGGTTATATATTTGTCTTTTCGATTATTGTGTAAGAATTCTGGACAACTCAACCTTAGGATTGGCTGAGTTGTAAGTGTGTTGTGTTTTTATAGTATGTATAATTGTGTAAATCCAATTTGGCTTATTTTGATTGGTTAAAACAACAATATTAAGAGAGAAATAATTTGGAGTTAGCGATGAGAGTGCACACTCATAACTAAATCTAAGACTATTTTCTTTTTTATTCTAAACATTTAAACTAATGAGTAAGTTGATGATAGTTACATAATTTATAGTGTGCAACATGTTTTGGATTGTTGTTTCCATAATTATGGGTAATTGATTTTAAATAGATGATTGATTCTAGTGAAAGATATTTCCTTACAGTGAGTGTTCTATTTGTGGATTTTGAAATTGTCTTTGGAGTAGAACTTTGAAAGGTCCATATATTATTTTCTTGGTGTATTGACTTTAGTCAATTGCATTTGATAGTTGTTGAGATAGAAGAAGTGGTATGTTTCACGTGTAGAAATTTACACATTTTTTCAAAGAAAATGTTAAGGTTACATCCAAGATAGAAGTAGATTTCCCTTGGTTTTAGTGTTTGAAATGAGGCTAAGATTAGTGACAACTTGTAGAGTAACTCTACATAAAAAGTAAAATTTAAGAGAAAATTAGAAATTTAACGAAATGAACAATTTATGTTAGGTGTGTTAAATTGAGAACCAAAGACGAAGTTGGATAAGAAGACATATAAGAAACCTAGTTTTTGTTTAGATTGTTGAGAGTTAAGTAAGATCGTTAAGGAATGATATTTCAATGGGTCAAATAGATTTCTTGCTTTTTTTTTCGTCTTAATTGGGGTCTAATTGTTGTAAAAATCTGTAATTAGATCTTTGCTGTTAAATTGGGCTAACATGTTGATGTAGCATGCTGATGTTAATTGACAAATTATTAGATATTTATAGCTGAGTCTAGGTGAGCTTTTTTACTTTTATAATTAAAAAAATTTAAAAAGGTTAATTGAACTTAATTGTTTATGAAAATTAGAGATTTCATCAACCACCATCCTTCTCCCTCAACCCTTTTGTACCACCATTTCCACCTTGCATCAGTTACCGTTAACATCGTTCAACCACCATCTTCATCACCCTCACAATTAGAACTGCAAAAACTCAGAAAACCTGGAAGTCAACGTCAAACTCGTCTTTGCCCACCAGAATCACGAAACTCAGTTTGTGCCACAATGGAGATCAGCACAACAACCCAAATTGAAACCACAAATCCACCATCCACCTTCACCCGAACCACTGAAATGCAGCAATCCAAGTCACGAAGCTCAAACCCAACCGTTGAAAACCCGATTCCTGCATCCTTGTTCAATCTTCGAACAACACCGCCATGAAATCGCGCCTCCTCCATGGCAATTTGCAAAATAACCCTAAATTGTGATTCGTGACAACCGTCTTCCCACCATGATAGAACTCCCAAATTACATAGCCATGGAACCCTAAGACATGATTCGCGACAACCATCTTTTCCAGGGAACCCTCACGTCTTCTTCTAGAGACAGAAGCCACACAAAACACATAATCCCTTTTAATTTGCGCATCATACCTGCAACCACCAAGAGTTAGCTGTAGGAAAATCATATTCGAACCACCAAGTGAAACCTAGAAACTCAAATTGTAGCTCTACCAAGACGCAAAAACCCCAATCACCATATTTGTACACAAAGCTCAAATCCTAATTCAAAGAAACACTCATCTTTCCCCAATTCCTTTTCACAATTCCTAATTTGAAGAAAGGGGTTGGATTTAATTAAATTTTCCCAATTTCTATAATTTAAAATTATTAATTTCCACGTCACAATCACCTTATTAACATATTACCAAGGCCACGTCATTCAAAAAAAAATACCATTAGCATTTCACATATGCGCTAATCTAACGACGTTACTCCAATTTAACGGTAAGACTTTAAATGTACCAATTTTGCAAAAATTAGGACGCAATTGAGACGAAAAAAAAAGAAAGGGACATATTTGAGATTCCTAGCCAAAAAAAGAACCTGGCAAATGATTTAACATTTTACAAATGCTCTGTAAAATTTCTTCTTCCCCAATGAAAATATATCACAGATTTCCTAGAACTAAAGTTCCAAGTCGTGTTCAACTTTACAACACTTGCATCTAGCGACAGTTCAAGCACTCAACGACACAAATCCTAAATTAGAGTTCATTCTAATACATAGTTGGACCATGAGTAATGACACTACATATATTATTATTGGAAGAGTATATACATGTATTCCTAGAAAAAATACCTAGATTATAAGTTCTTTGGTGCTAGGAGTTGGACACATGTCATAAGCCCATATATAATAACTCTGGCTGAGTTAGTGGAACTGAAAAGCAAATATAAGAGTTATTACAAAGTAAGTTCATCAGACTAAGTGTGTCACCGTGGGGAGCACCAGTGTTGCTTATAAAGAAAAATGATGACAATTTTAAATTGTGTGTGGATTACAAACAATTGAACAAACTAAACATCAAGAAAAAATATCCTCTACCAAAGATACATGATTTCATGGACCAGTTGTGATGACTTGGGTCCCAAGACCAGTCATGGACCCATCACTAGAAGCATGGTTAGGAAGCTACAACAGGACTTGGAAGAACTGAGTCCAGAAGGACAAGCCTTATTCAACCGCTTTGAGTGGAAGCCGTGAGACCAAACAAAAGATCCAGCACAGCCCATTCCAGCCCATGGAGAAGGATAATCAAAAGAAGAACCACAAAAGTCCACACGGGTTGCAACCCTTGCTACGCTCAGCACCCACGGACCACTCTTCCAGCAAGCACCTTGGCAGCACGTGACTTAGCTGCTTTCATCACATTTTCCACGCCTATACACGCGGCTATGATCTATTCTTCACGCTACTTATTAGCCATCATTAGATCACCGCATGGGTTGGCTTGGATTCCCTATAAAAGCACACCCATCAGTTTGTATTAGATTACTTTTGATGATTAATGAGTTTTACTTTGCTGAAGCATTTTCCAGCATCCGAAACTCTGCCAAAAGTCACCCAAATGATCTTTCCCTCTCCATCTAGCTTCCATCCGGTGGAAGGCCGCCTGAGCTAGTTCTTTCCCTTCACCTAGAGTTCTTCAAACATCACTATCACCATTCATTTCATCCATACACTATTACTGCTAAATCACCAACACTTGCCTCTGCTGCCTATGGTTTGGATTCTCGCATGGAGCGACTCATCAAGTGGTATTCAGAGCCATTTTGTTCCTCCGTCCAGCTAAGTTGATTTCATTTCACTCCATACTGTCATTACATTCCATTCGTGTTGTTTGCCTCTGTGTGCACTGTACATTGCTTTCTGATTCCAGCAGATTGCATTGTGTTGTTTCTTTTGTTCCAGCTTTACTTTGCTTTATTTTAATCATTTTAATCGGTCCAATTCTTGTTTTAAGTGTTTTTTAATTTTGCAATCTGATGCTGTCATGTCCAGTGCCTTTGCTTTGATTTTGTCAAAAACATTTTGAGTCATTGTGGTGCCTGGGTAAATCTGTGAATCTGGATTGGTTTTTCAATAGATGCACATCACAAAGAGCAATGATGTAAGAGCTTACTGCATCTTGAATTCCATCATAGTGCAATACTAGTTAATGCAGAATTCGAATCTATTTTGAATGTGACTTGATTTTTTTCTTCTGAACTACACCGTGTGAAATTGAATCTGGATGTGTTTGACGTGCTGCAATTATAATGTGTGCAAACCATATGAACAGTACATTGTATAAGGAAATAAATCTGGGTGCATCATTCTGCAGAATCCAGAAATTCATTAATACAATAGTTGGACCGATCTGCATTTTTGTTTATTGAATGAGTTTGTCTGATTTTTATGATTTTGAATCTGTCCAGCTTAAAACTCATCTCTGGACCTCTTTTAATTCACTCCTAGAGTCTTGTTCACATTGAATTTGTTGTCCCAGAGTCATATTAAT
Source organism: Vigna umbellata (assembly GCF_018835915.1). The sequence goes on from NW_025902003.1 coordinate 74,762, forward strand.
TGTTTCCAAACTAATTTGATTCCTTTGTTGAAAATTGGTTGGTGACTTGGCCAAATTTGGTGTTAAAGAGCAACTGAACTAGTGAATTTTTTATTTGGCAATATTTAACCTCTACTGGCAACTTGTCCAAGTCATATTTGGTAAAGTAAATTTGCTCGAACAATTAAATTGTGAGTCTAAACACTTATGAGCAAATTGACCATTCAAACTTCTTTTTGATATAAATTGCAGAATTTTTAATTCAGTGTTTGCTGTGATTAATGCATCAAATTCAGTGTTAGATTGGTAACAAAAGCTTGGTTCAATTGAGTTATAAGAAATGCACAATGCAAATTTAATAATAGCACTTATTTGAAAAAGCTGTGTGAACCAATGCCAAGCAAAGTTTTCAAGTCTGATGCATTATTCACAGCATTTCTCTTAGGCATTTCATCAAACAGTTTTGCCTATTTTGAAATTGAGCTCGATTTAGCTGTATATGAAACTTGTATTCGTTTCTTTGCTTTTTAAATCCACTCTAGAACCTTTCCTAAGATCATTTTGAGTGCCACCCTTCTTTGCAAATCGTTTATTTGCTTGATTTAAATTGTTTGAATTTTCCTGCACCTAAATTGTTTGATAAAAGTCCAATGGTGCATTCTGGTTTAACATTTTCTAGTAGCAGCAGGATTGACTTTCTTATGGTTTAATCACTTGATGGTGGTTTGTATGAGCTCTATGTTGGGTGAAAAATTACCTCAAAATGTACTACAACACTGGTAGCATCTTAGGGAGTAGATTAGAGCAAGGAAAGATCAACATTGGAGCTGATTTTTGGTGTAGCAGATTCATTCTCTATTGGAGTCTGCATAATGCTTTGGTTGCTCCAACAATAGTAGCTCATCACTACAGCAACTGCGAGAATTGTTGTGAACTAGTATAGTTCAATCCTTTGAGAGAAACTAGAGCTGCAAGCATCATTTACTATCTATTTCTGGTTGTTCAAATTCTTGAGTTGCAAAATACTTGTAATTGGCCATTAAGCAAGTCACTTGGAAGAATTCACAAGTGTTCTTCCATCACTTGCAAACTTTGCTCTTTAATTCTTCATTAAAATTGGTAGACAGTGAGTGTGTCTTAGATCCAAAGCCAAGCCTCACTTAGGAGCTCTCACCATAGGAGTAGTCTTTCTTTTGCCTTGTTGTTTCACGTTTTAGGGTGATTTAGGCTTGAAGAGATTAAACTCTAAGCCTTATCACATTAGAGTCCGAATTTTAGAGTCTAAAGTCTTTTCTTTGCTTAAGTAACTCCCATTCTTGTGATCTTAGAAGTAATTTTGAGTTAAAATAACTAAGTAACCTAGAACACTTTTGGCAAGGCAAGACTTGGTATTTAAGCACCCCTAGTGGTTCACCTCTCTTACCTGGGAATTGTTCTTTGGTGAAAGCTAAGATTCTTTTAACACAAGAAAACCTTTACAATCACAAGATGTCTAGACGTCATTCTCCAAGAATTAGTGACTCTGAGGAACAAACTACTCTTAATGACATTGCCAAACAACTCAGAGAGTTAACTTAGTGGAGAATTGATACTGATAGAAAAATTGAACATGCTCAACAAGATAAAGAAAGACAAATTACCATCCTTCAAGATGAGTTGAGAGTCATGAAAGATAAGCAAAGTCGAGCTAGAAAAAGTAGGAGTGGGGAGTCCAACCATGAGAGAGAAGGTTTTCGGGTAGGAGACTACTATGAAGAACATTCTTCTTCAAGAAGGCATAGGCGAGAACCTCACGAACCCCCTCCTCCTAGGGAAGTCAACATTAATTTGCCTCATTTTTATGGAAAGGATGATGTAGAAGCCTTTCTAGATTGGGAAATGAAGGTGGAGCAACTTTTTGCTTGCCACCAAATTAGTGAAGAAAGAAAAGTTCCTTTGGTTACCCTCAGCTTTCAAGGGTATGCCATGTATTAGTGGACTGCCATAGTTGAGGAGAGACGGCGCCACAATAATCCTCCAATACAATATTGGAATGATTTGATAAATTCCCTTAGGAGGAGACATATTCCCTCCTATTACCATAGAGAACTCATGGATAAGCTCCAAAGATTACAACAAAAATCTATGTCTGTGGAACAATATAGACTAAAGATGGAGCTATACATGTTAATGGCAAAAATTGAAGAAACAAATGAACTCACAATGGCCAGATTTTTGAGTGGGCTCAATTTTGAAATTAGAGATCGGGTTAAACTACTCCCTTATATAAATTTTGATAGTCTTGTTCAAATGTGTATAAAGGTAGAACAACAAATTTTGAGAAAAGCTTCTGCTAAAATGTTTTAATCCCCCTTTGAACATAAAATTGTTAAAAGAGAAAGAGCCCCTCAAACCTCTAGCCAAGATAGTTGAAAAACCCAAACAAGAATCCTCTTCACACACTCGCAGTAGTGAGATCAAGTGTTTTAAATGTTTGGGTAGGGATCATATCGCTGCTTAATGTCCTACCAAAAGAACAATCATTTTAAGAGGTAGTGACATCTATCGAGTGAAAGTGAATCCCCCACCAGTGAGAGTGAGAATAAGCAAGGGGAAAAAGAGGAAGTATTTGCTGAAGAGGGTCAACTTCTCATGGTAAGAAAGGTGCTTAATAGTTAACCAAGCCCATAACACTTTCACAAAGAAATAACATCTTTCATACAAGATGTCTAATTCAAACAAAAACTTGTTCTCTCATTATTGATAGTGTATCTTGTTGCAATTGTTGTAGCACAAGGTTGGTTGAAAAACTGAATCTTGTTGTGATACCCCATCAAAAACCTTACAAACTTCATTGGCTAAATGAAGATGGGGATATAACAGTCAAGAATCAAGTTAAACTGGCAATTTCTATTGGGAACTTCAAAGATGAAGTTATTTGTGATAGAGTTCCCATGGAAGCTTGTCATGTGCTATTGGGGAGACCATGGCAATTTGATCATAACATTACCCACCATGGTCTCACTATGATCATAACACTACCTACCATGGTCAATAAAAATGGGGTCCATGTTGACCCTGAGAAAATAAAGGTCATCCAAGATTGGCCACCCCCAAAGAATGTAGGAGAAGTAAGGAGCTTCATGGGTTAACAAGCTTTTATAGAAGATTTGTTCCTAAGTTCTCTACTCTTGCTTCACCTCTCAATGAGTTGGTGAAAAAGGATGTTACATTCCATTGGGGAGAAAACCAACAAAAAAGCCTTTGAGCTACTCAAAGAGAAGCTCACTCAAGCACCCATTCTCGCTCTGCCCAATTTTTCTAAAACTTTTGAGCTAGAATGTGATGCTTCTGGTCTAGGCATAGGTACTATGTTGTTACAAGAAGGTCACCTCATTGCTTACTTTAGTGAAAAACTTCATGGGGCCACTTGTAACTACCCCACCTATGACAAAGAGCTCTATGCTCTTGTGAGGGCTCTGTAAACTTGGGAACATTACCTTGTTTCTAAAGAGTTTATCATTCATAGTGATCATGAATCACTCAAGTACTTGAAGAGCCAACACAAGTTGCAAAAGAGACATGATAAGTGGCTAGAATTCCTTGAACAATTCTCTTATGTTATCAAATGCAAGAAAGGAAAATCTAACATAGTGGTAGATGCTTTATCAAGAAGAAACATTTTGTTGGCCACTTTAGGTGCCCAAATTCTTGGTTTTGATAAAATAACTGAATTGTATACTCAAGATAGTGAGTTTACCACCATTTATGAGGAATGTTTGCACAAGCCACGAGGAGGATTTTATATGAGTGATGGGTATCCCTTCAAAGAAGGCAAAATTTGTATACCCCAAGGGTCACATAGAAACCTCCTTGTCAAAGAAATGCATGAGGGTGGGTTAATGGGGCATTTTGGGGTAGATAAAACCCTAAGCATGCTAAAAACCAAAATCTTTTGGCCCCACATGCGAAGAGATGTCCAAAGACATTGCTACAAGTGCATTACGTGTTTAGGCGCAAAATCTAGAGCAATGCCTCATGGTCTCTATACTCCCTTACCAGTTGCTTCAACTCCTTGGGAAGATATTAGCATGGATTTTGTCTTATGACTCCCAAAAACTTTCAGGGGTTTTGACTCTATCTTTGTGGTAGTGGATCGTTTTAGCAAAATGACCCATTTTATACCCTGTCACAAGATAGATGATGCAAGCAATGTGGCTAAGTTATTCTTTAGAGATGTGGTTAGACTTCATGGACTACCGCACGTCATTATTTCTGATAGAGACACTAAATTTCTTAGTCACTTTTGGAGGACCTTATGGTCTAGATTAGGGACTAAGCTTTCTTTCTCTACTACTTTCCATCCACAAACTGATGGTCAAACTGAAGTAGTAAATAGGTCTCTATCCACATTATTGCGAGTAGTCCTCAAAGGAAACCACAAATCTTGGAATTTGCATACAATAGAGTAGTTCATAGAACTACTAAAATATCTCCTTTTGAAGCTGTATATGGCTTCAATCCTCTTACTCCTTTGGATTTAATTTCCCTATCTACTTCTTCTGAATTTGTTCATCAAGAAGGGATATCTAAATCCAAGTTTATCAAAGAATTTCATGAGAGGATTAGAAATCAAATACAACTGCAAAATCAAAGATATGCCAAGTACAATAGTAAGGGCAAAAAGGAAATGATCTTCAATGAAGGAGACTTAGTTTAGCTTCACCTCAGAAAAGAAAGATTTCCTACTCAAAGGAAGTCCAAACTAAGTCCTAGAGGAAATGGTCCTTTTAAGATCCTTAGGAAGGTTAACAATAATGCTTATCAGTTAGACCTTCCCCCTGAGTATGGTGTCCATCCAACCTTTAATGTTACTAATCTTCGTCATTTTACAGGACTAGACACAAATGATATTGACCCTTTGGATTTGAGGACAAATCCTCTTCAAGGGGGAGGAGATGATGACTCGGGTCCTAAGATCAGTCATGGACACATCACTAGAAGCATGGTTAGGAAGCTACAACAAGACTTGGAAGAACTGAGTCCAAAAGGACAAGCCTTATTCAGCCACTTTGAGTGGAAGCCAAGAGACCAAACAAAGGATCCAGCACAACCCATTCCATCCCATGGAGAAGGATAATCAAAAGAAGAACCGCGAAAGTCCACACGGGTTGCAACCCTTACTACGCTCAGCACCCACGGACCACTCTTCCAGCAAGCACCTTGGCATCACGTGATTTAGCTGCTTCCGTCACATTTTCCACGCCTATACACGTTGCTATGATCTATTCTTCACGCTGCTTATTAGCCACCATTAGATCACTGCATGGGTTGGCTTGGATTCCCTATAAAAGCACACCCATCAGCTTGTATTAGATTACTTTTGATGATTAATGAGTTTTATTTTGCTGAAGCATTTTCCAGCACCCGAAACTTTGCCAAAAGTCACCCAAATGATCTTTCCCTCTCCATCTAGCTTCCTTCCGATGGAAGGCCGCCTGAGCTAGTTCTTTCCCTTCACCTAGAGTTCTTTCCCTTCACCTATAGTTCTTCAAACATCACCATCACCATTCATTTCATCCATACACTATTGCTGCTAAATCACCAGCACATGCCTCTGGTTTGGATTCTCGCATGGAGCAACTCATCAAGTTGCATGGGACTATGGTGTTCTTAAAAATATATTTGAGGTCAAGTTACGATCAAATCTATGAAGTTTGAAGATGTGCAAAAAAATGACTTATAGATTGTGTTATAGGCAATAAGTATGTTGTCATGCCTCTTAGAATAACAAATGCATCAACCTTATTCATAGATTACATGAACATGATCTTTGAACCCTTTTTGGATAAGTTTGTGGTGGTATTTGATAATGCTAATTCTTACCATTATCTAAGCATCATTTTAGTAGCAAAATCAACTCCTTTCTAACTTGTAACTTGTTTAATCCTCTTTTTTTGTCTTGTTTTCTAAATAAATGTGTTTTAGGCTACATTGATGTATTATCATCACTAATCCCCGTATTTTGTGGCTAATATTATGCTTAGAAGAACCTCCACCAATGTATAGAGCTTAACTAGCCACAAAAGCAAGTAAAACAAAAAGAGAGAATTTTTGAATGTTGTGGCTGAGCGGCACCGTTTATGTGCAGCTGAGCGCCACCCGATCAGACTTGTTGTAGCTGAGCAGTACAGTTTTTGTGTAGCTGAGCGCCAGCTCTCTGGAGTGCTGTCGCTGGGATGCAGCTGGCGTGCAGCTGAGCGCTAGCTCTCTGGAATGATGCAGCTGGCGTGCAGCTGAGCGCTAGCTCTCTGGAATGCTGCCGCTGGGGTGCAGCTGAGCGGTGACGCTGCTGATGTGTCAAAATGCCTATTTATTCAAGTTGTCTCGAAGCATTTGGGGTCTTTGGTTCTTTGAAGGTGCATCTCACTCAGAGGAGAGCTTGGAGGGCTGCTAGGGCTCGTGGGAACACTCCATTCTTCCTCTTGGGTTCTTCATCTTCTTCCATGGCCATTTTGTAAGCTTAAAGGCTCTCCATGGAAATGGAGAGCCAAACCCATCTTGTTGGGGTTAGTTATAGCCTTTGAATCTTGTGTAATTGTTGAATGATTTGAATATATATATATATATATATATATACATATATATATATATATATATATATATATATATGCCTTTCTATCAATTGCTAGTATTCTTGTTTCCAATCTTAAAGCTTGCATGTAACGGGACGTTCATGACTTGATTTTGGGGTTTCATGGGTTATGGGGACGTAAGATGAAACCTTGAACTGAAACAAGAGTCCTTGTGGTCATTGATTCTAGGGATGGAAGATGATTCACATGTTGTCTTAAGATCCTAGCTCTTTAATGCGAGTTTGCTTGTTAGATAGTCCAAGGGATTGGAGTTTGATAAGGAAAACCTAGGCTCTTTCACCTAAGGGATTAGGGCTAGAGTGTTTTAGTGGATTGAATTTAGTAAATTGATAGAGAGGAGATGAAATTGGTTATACACAAGAGTGCATTGGTGAAAACTAACCTTAACAATGTCATTTCATACCATTTCTTGTCTTTTCCATTTCCAAGTGCCTTCAATACCAAAGTCCAACCTTGTAATTACTTGTGAATTTATCTTTTCGCACATATTCTTAAATGATGAGTTGTTCTTGAGTCTAGATGAGTTGTTAATCACACAATTCTCTAGTATTACGAGTCTCTTGGGAAAACGATACCTGGTCTTACCACAGTTTATCACTTGAACGATTCAGTACGCTTGCTGAAATCGCCTAACAGTATTCATAGATGATATTCTCATATATTCCAATATAGATGTAGGACAACTCTACTCCAAGAGATTATTTGCATGTTGATTATCCCAATGGTGTACTTAGATCATTGATATGATTTCCCTTGTGTAGATATTTTTTTTTCTTCTATGGGAGGAAGCTGTAGAGAAGTGCCAAGAAGCTTAAGAGTATCATTTGAGGTGAGTGAAGCTAATTTTAACTTTTTTATGATTGATTTAGTTAAATTTCATTTTATTTGATGGTTGTAAAGTGATATGTGATCGTTTAATTCAATTGATATGTTTGATTGTAGTTAACTGAATTTATGAGATAAAGAAATTCCAACTTGTATGTTTATGTAAGAATTGTAAATTTGTGGTTCTTTTATTATATGGACTGCAATTATGAGTTGTTATGGTTGGATTAATGATATATCTTGTGATTGTTGTGTTGATGAATGGTTTGAAGCCAGTAATCTCTTACTAGACTCACAAACTCATGTATAGGATAAGGTTTAGGTGGTAAAAAGTTAAAGAGGTTTCTATAGTTGATTCTGAGGCCAGGAATCTCTTTTCGTTTAAGCTAAACAAAATTTACCTTATCACAAGGAAAGGGAAACCAGATACAAGTAACACTTGAGCTTTTAAGGATTTAAATTTTCGGGTGACATTAGTACAAAAAAGGACTTTGACTTTTGTTATTTTTTACCTTTAACGTCTACCAAAACATCGACATTATAGTGGGAGACGTTGATTGACGTTAGAAATTACTATTTTCATATGTTAATTAACGTAAATATAACCATTTTCAAATGTTAATTGGCGTCAAAAATAACCATTTTCAAATGTTAATTGACGTCTAAAAATGGTCATTTCTGACGTTATTTTCCGATGATAATTAATGTTTGAAAATGACCATTTCCAACGTCAAATGAGTCAAATGACATCCAAAAATGCACTTTCAAATGTCCCTCCTTTGTCTTTTTTAATAAATGATTTAATTTTAGAGTTTTACCAAACTTGAAAAGAGAAAACCAGCAAATGTAGCCTAGTTTTGGCATTTCATATATCTAGAACTCATTTTCAAATTTCTATGAACTAATATAAACTAAAGTTATCACAAGTAAAAACCTAAAAAACAGAAAAACCATGCGAATGTGGTTAGCACAAGTTTGTATGCACCATTGTCACTCATAGAATGAAGAAAAAGTTGTCATTTTTTCAATCTTTACTATATATGTTACTAGTGGTGCTTACTATATATGTTAGTAGTGGTGTTATAGTAGTAGTAGTGAATGATGTTATAGTGTGTAGTGTATACTGACTATTTACTTGTGATTTTTGGTTTTGATAGTTATTGTTATTATTTTTGGTTTAAATTTCTTTTAACCACTCCTTGGAACCCTTATTTCAGGAAAAAAATCTTAAGACCCTTTATTTTGGGTTAGTAAAAGTTATTTGGAAATTCAATTGTTGTAGATCTTTAAAGAATCAAAACTTTTGCACCAATTGGCATATTTGATATTATTATACATTGATTTAGGGTAGAAAAAAGTTTCCAAGGTTGAGCCCATTTCTTCTAGATTTACAAAAAAAAGGCCTAGTTCTATTTTCCTTCAATTTATTTTATTTTTTTAAAACTTTGCAAAAATATTCCACATACTTAGACTTTAAATTTTGATCTAAAATTTTTGTGGTGGTTTCTCATGACTTTTTGGTACTTTGAAAAAATGTTTAGGTCATTTGAAGTTCTTTTGAATATATTCTCAGTTTTACCCCAATTCTGGAGTTCTTTTGAACAAACAAGTTCAACCAATTTATAACCCATAAAAAAGAAAACGAAAACGAAAATGAAAGTTCATCCAAAACTCAAAACGAAACTAAATTTCTTGAACGTGGGTTCGCCAACGGAATAAAGTCTTAACGCTAGTGAAAGAGAAAAAAAAACGCACCTATGCTCCAAAGAGTACCTGTGCATGAAACCAATCGGTCAAAACGAAAGAAAATTGTACATAAGGTAGTTAATTAACATGAATTTGTGTAAAATGAAAGAAAGATTACATGTGTTGGTCACCGAAAGCTTCATCTGAGAAGGGTTTGAACAAAGAAGAAGGTTTCGTGCAAAGATAAAGTAAAAAAAATTTCACTCTCTTGCCCAAATTTGTAAATGAACTCACTAACATATAATGTCTGAAAAGTGATATTTTGATGTATTTTACGTCTTTGACATATGAAACTAAGGTATTCCACATCATACGTTGATATATTTTCACCTTTGTGCCGAACATTTTCATGAAATTTACCCAATATGACGTCAAAATTTGATAATTCTAACGTCTAATGAGCATATGACGTCGAAAAAGTTAAATTTTGACATCTAAATTGAACATTAATTTACAAAATGTCACTGATCATTTTTAACCTTGAATTTTTTATATTGTGACGTTGAAGGGGAGACTTTAAAGCCATTTTTTGTACTAATGTGACATGTGCATGGCTTATGGAGTTTGAGTCAATACATAAATCAAAATAAATTTAGTCTAGAGTGTTTATGAATGTATTTTAAACTGCATATTATGTGTTTGATTGTATTTGTCGGAACAATCGGTACCGTTATAGAGTCTCGCAGCGGAATAAAATATTGATAGCGGAAAGCGTGTAACGATCACAACACAAGTTAAAATAGTCAGTTTCAAAAATTGATTTTCTTAGCGAACTTTTATCGAACAGTTGATGTGCTAAGAGTTTAGGGATCAAGAAAATCAACACAAAATTTTTATCCTGGTTCGAATCAAAAGATTCTATGTCCAGTCGTTAATCACTATAAATAGTGATTAACCTTTTTCACTAAAAATATTATTGTACAGATTACAAGATAATGAAATGAGCAAAGAATAGAAAACATCTTCCTTCGACAAACGAACCAGAAGAGTGCAACAAGTAACTTCCTTCGACAAACGAATCGGAAGAGCTTCCTTCGACGCACGAACCGAAAGCAACAACTCTGCCAACTTGAAGAGAATTGCTCCGACCTTTGACACACAAAGCGCGATCTTCTCCTATTCACAAGACCAAACAAGAGCACTCTATCACTTTGAGAACTTCCTCAGACAATCTGTATTCTCAAAATGGCATAGATCCTTTTCACTCACAGAGAGCTTCCCTTAGTTACAAAGCTCTAATACTCTCAATTGAAAAGTTTTTTTCTAAGAGCTGTGAAGATCTCTATTTATAAGCCTAGTTTCGTGTAGGGACAAAAACTGAAAAGACATCTCCCAACTTTTACTGATAATCTATTATCATAATTGATAATCGATTATTTGTGTCCGTTATGGGGTTTTCAAAATGTGATAATCGATTATCTTGAGGAATAATCGATTATTCTAGAGACTTGGACAATATTGAATGAAACAGTGATAATCGATTATTCTATGTAATAATCGATTATTTGCGTGAGCAACTTTTTTCTAAAAATGGCTCGTGATAATCGATTATTCCTCTTGATAATCGATTATTTGCACAATTACTCACTAAATACGAAAACTTCTAAGAGTTTTTACATCATTACAATTTATCCTATACATTTGTTTCTACAAAATGCGTTCAACAAAGATGTACTTAGAATCTTCAATTCTTTAGCTTTTATCATCATCAAAACTTCACAGTAGCTTCAAGATACCAATGCTCCTCATTGTAATAGTATTAGTTCATAATTATTTAATTGTTAAGTGTTTTAAAGTTATCATTAACTTACACTTCGTGATTATTGTAATGTCTCTTTTATAATTATTACTTCTATTACTGAGTATATAATGTTGTAGGTGGAGAGGATGCTATCAATATATTGAGTGAGGTGGTGAAAGATGTTTTGGGTGTAATATGATGTAAGTTATTAGTATTATTTTGTATTTTAAATATTTAGTAACTTACGTGTTTTGATAGAATTTATGTATGAAATGACTGTAACTACATTAATATGTTTATATATCTTTCTTCTATTTCTATGACCAGATTTGTTCAATATCCAAATTGTGAAAATTTAAAATAGTAGAAATAATTTATTTTGTTAGAAATTGAAATTTTGTATTGAACTTAAATTTACACCAAAACTCGAAATCATTGAGAAAAATCGGATTCATATATCAATCTTGTCATTATATATAATAAGTATTGGAATATAAAAATATACAACTTAAATGAAAATATTTTTATGAATATATATTTTAAAATTAACAAATTAAATATGTTTATTTTATCATAATATAAAATAATTAAAAACTTATGTTTTAAAATAAAACTGAGTTAGAAAAACAACCCAAATCAATTTTAGAGAATATATCTCATTTATTTGAAATTTAAATTCGTTCAAAGCTTCTTAATTCTTATAATTCAATTCATTTTCTTAAGTAGTAACAGAAAGATTTGAATCCATCTAAATTATCTCAATTCCAAATTCTGATCCATTAAATTCTCTTTCGTTAGTATTAGCCGAAAGATTTAAATAAATTATCCTAATTCTTATTGCCTTATCTTATAATCTTATATTATTATAATGAATTAAAACTTACTATTTATATTAATTTTAATGTTATATATTTATGATTAATTATCATTTAAATGAAAATAACGTTAGACAATAATATAAAATGTAAATTTATATTGAAAAGGAAGAGAAATTATGGTTAACCTTTATAGTATTTTAAGTAAATGAATAGTTTATTTTCACTATTTGTTTCTTTTGCTAATCCACATACAACAAAATAATACTTTTAAGACAAGATATCAAAATTTTAAAAAGAGTGTATAATATCTCCTGGTCGAAAGCTCAGCGAAAACTAGTTGTCTCCTTTCTCACAGTAATAGATAAATACATTTTTTTATATATAATTTTGTTGAGTTCAGATACTGGAGGGATATATAATACCAAAAAATTGCGATGTTCTACAAGATTGAACTTTCACATTGAAATCCATGTACCAGTTTGGTTAAAGCAAAAAGGGAAACAATGTTTAACCTTGTGTTGCCAACAATGCCAACAGAAGGGTGAATCGATAGAAAGGCCTGACAACACTTTTCCCCTAAAATGAATTTACAATGACTTTACAGTCTTGTACTTGTTGTATAGCCTTAATATAAAGACTAGTTCTTCCCAAACTTTGTAGCACCATAGAAGGCCTATTTTTCAATCACTTTCGCTTCCTAATTTGTGATGGTTGATTACAGCAACAGAAACATGGTTAGTTATATAATATAACCAAATTAAACCAAGTCTAAGCAAGGTTAGTAGATTGAAGAATGAAGAAATCTTCAGCCTACAAAATCATGCAACAGTTGCCCTCCTCCAATAACATCTCTTCCAAAATGTCGATTTTGTGATTCAAAACCACTTATAACATAGCCCTCAGGCTGAAGGGCAACACCAAAACGTTGAGCTGCACTCATGCCAAAGGGCTCAGACAAACCAATACCATGATTTTGATGAAGACCAAGTGTGAGAGACACACCATTATTAATGCTCACTCCAACACCCATTTGCTGATTGCTTGTGTTCGTTTGATTCAGCTGTTCTTGACCCCTCACTTGCATATTAGCAATTTCATTTCTGTGTTGTTTATAAGGGGCATCCTGAAACTTCTCCATGGAGGTAGATGGAATATTCTCAGTAACAAGAGAGTTGTCTGAAGGTAAATGATCACCACCACTTAAGTTTCTCCTACTTTGTTCTTCCCTCTGTGGCCTTTTCTGAGCTTGCTGTGATTCTAGCATGTGTATTTCTTCCACCATTGGCTTCCAAAGCCTTACTCTTGCATTAATAAACCAATTAGACACCTGTTGACGAGATAAACGCCAATAAACAATTACAGAATCCATCAAACAGATGTGAAAATATTCATAAGATGAACACTATTTTATCTTGAATCTTCACCTGGTTGCGAGATAGACCAGTTTGTTTAGCCAACATAAGCTTGTCGGTATCAGTAGGGTAACTGCATCAAGAGAACAATGATTCAGTAGTATTCTAAACACATAAGTTTGGCTATGAAGTTTAAATAGCACTTACGGGTGAAGAAAGTGTTCAAACAACCAGGCCCTGAGAACACTGACAGCACGCTCAGGAAGGCCTCTTTGAGGTCGCCAAACAGGCTGCTGGTGCTCAAGAAACCCTGGCCTTTGGCAGTAAGTGCCCCTATCACTGTTGTGCAGCCTTGGAGATTCATCCTTTCTGTTACTAATCTGAAAAGGAGCCTTGTTGATGAACTGAAGCTGGTCAGTGATAGCATTCTTCAAGCATTTAAAATGTTTGGACATGGCATTTATAGCCAAACTTGCATATGGGGCTGCATTACCAAGACCAGAAACATACTCGAATGATGTTATCACTGCATGCATCTGTTGATAATACTGCCTGTACCTCCTGTAAACCTGTTTGTTGATGATTCACAAGGAAATTATTGTAAAGTTTGAGGTGAGACTAGATTACCATATCACAATTCAAATAAAGCTTGAAGAAGCACATGGAGCTTTGCAATTGATCATGAACTTTATCAACTTTTCAATTTAATTGGGCTGTATACATTCAGAGTTCAGATTATCGATGCAAAGTATATGATTGTCACACTCAAAACTCCACACAACAAGGGAAATCACTATTCATATATATAGATTTGGTAAACATGCTACAAGGCTCAAGACAAACAAATTAAAGAGAATAGAAATAACAACCAAATTAAACAACTTGGCACACAGAACTTCACATTTTAGCCCTTGAATCTAATAAGATGGAAGTTTAAAGCCATAGTCATGAAAGAGTTGATGTCCAAGATTTTGTACAACAGTGAGCTAGGAAGAAGTTTCATCTTCTGTCCAGTAAATTTGACTTTGTAGAGTTTTTTGCAAGTCAAATTCAAAATTTTCAGATCTGTTGGTAGTGCTTGGAGATTAATATTTTAATAGTAAGAAATTCTGACCATGCACAGATTAACATCACGTGACAAGAGAATATAGTGCAACAAATTTTACTAGCAAGAGAGAACAAGAGAAGTGGAAAAATTTGAATTGAAATAAATTATGTAATAGAGACACACACAAAATGATGTTGTATAAGTTCTTGTATATATGTATATCACATGCAATAAATAAATATGAATCAGAGAAGCTGCAATTCAAAATGTCAAATGACAAGAAAGAAAAAAAAACTAACAACTGTTTGGCATAAGATGACAATCACTGAACTGAAATCAGGAGAAAAGTGAATATAATAAAAGAAAACAAAAAGGCTCACTCGGTATAACTTAACTTTTCCACTTATAATGCACAGTTTAAATATTATTATAAGAGTTAGTTTGCAGATAAATTTTAAGTTGTATTCACATTTGGAGTCATTGTTTATACACATCACTTTGATTGACACCACATTTTGCAACAATACAATCATTGCACAAAGGCCAGGACCCACAGGTCTGTGGGTAATGCACTGTCCAGTCCAGGAACTGTGGTGTTGTAGGGACGAAGCAGTATTTGTAGTTTCTATAAAGAAAATACAGTATTTGAACTATAGTAAACATTCTTATTCCATTTCCCTTCTATTCTTTTCATCTTTCAATAATTTTTCTGTAACTCTTTCCTACCAATAAAAAATGAAAACAAATAAACATTAGAACACTGGAATGGTTTACACACACTATCATTGAAGAGCTGAGATGGCCAAATAAGTATTATTTTTTCTTTTATCTTGTTTTTGTTGTGTACAGAAACAGTAATGGATTTGAACCTAAGACCCCATATAAACTACCCAACCCCCCAGGCCAACCCTAGTGGGTTAGGTATTGGTTATGTTCCACTATTGATTCCATCTCCACTTCACATGTTCCCAAAGGTTTACCATTGGATTTCAATTTCTGCATTATAATTTTAATTTCTAGATCAAGTCCAATAAATAGCTTTCCATTTAAATGATATAAAACATGTCCATGCCCTATATTTCCACCCTGAAAGGACTGAACTAGCATACATGACTGCTTAAGCAAGAATAGGTTCCCACCAAAGCAAAACCATAAATCATACACGAACATGACAACTACCGAATGGTACAACAACACTACCAATCTTATAATTAATTAACGTGACAAGTCACATGCTCTAATGCCACATGTAGATATATACCATTTTATTATTCATCAACTTTTTCACTTTTCAAGGCCATATTTATTCTTAGAAGCAACTGATCGGGACACAATGCATGTGTACGTTGATACCCTACACTTGACAACATAAAGCCCACTATGCTCTCACACAGTACGTATAACACCACAGGTATTATGATTGGCTATAAGGGGTACGTTTGTAGCATATTTCGAAAAGCATGGTATTAAAATAATATTACAATATAACTTCATCAAACTTCGAAAAGTTAATTCATATTTAATGTAGAATTAATTTTAATATTCACTACTAAAAGTCTAAGCCATGTATAGGCTACATATAATCATTTCATCATATACCCTTAATATGGCCTGTAAGAAATTAATTAATAGTTCCAAGTTCATGTGAGAAAACCAGTTTCATTTCGCAGAATAAATTTGCAAGTAGTAAAATTGCCAAACATAAAGTGAAGCATCATCATGACATTACATGCAATTATTATAGCATCCAGAATCTAATATTGCCAGACTAAAATGGCAATCACAACAATCAGAGAGTTACTTTAATCCCAATCCCAATCTAAAGCCAACTTAGATAAAGGCTAAAAACCCTTGTCATATGTAAGTTTCTTTAATCGTAGACACGATCTTATCAAAAACACACTTTTACGGAGTATAAATCTTTTCCAATGGATTCCTTCAATCACTTTATGCACATTAATTACCCAAACCAATCTGGATGACATAGTCACTAGCTAGAAAATCTTTCTATAGATGTCAGGCACTTTACACTCCCAATCTTCGTGCATATATTCCCTGCCAATAACTTTTCCAAAAAGATAACCAAGTTCACCGAGGTCATCTATACCACCAAATACAAGCATCTTAAACCAAATAGAACATTATAACAAAAGCTCAGCCACATACAAATTACAAAAACATCACACCACAAACCCACAATAACTTCATGAATTCCACAAGATCGAGAGCTAGTACAGATATCAAACCCTTAATGCTATCATTAAGTAAACATTTATGATAACTTAGGACTTAACCTTTTAAGGCAAAAAACCCTGGTAACTTTAATCAACGATCCAATTTTCACTCAAAATTTTTCTAAAACAGTAACGCACTGACACTTATCAGAATGAAGCACACAAACACAAAAACCAAAAAATTGATAGGAATAACATCAAACGTGAAACCCATTTCAAGAAAATTTCAATGAACCATAACTCAGATCCTCGAAAAAAAGAAAAATACCTCGTCAAGCATGGTTAATAATCTACACTTCTTCTTCCTACTCTCATTTTCATAGTCCCCTAGTGGATCATCCCCACCAACAACTCCACTGGCACTCAAACCCTCATGAGGAGGTTCCATCAACGATGCATCAGGAGCGAGAGACTTCTCGGTAGCGTAAATTTCACGAACCCCACCATCACATAACTCTTCCAATAATTGCTGTGCAGGTTTCAAGAACCGCGATTCCTTCAATATCGAAGCATACCCCGTAAAGGGTCCAAGTGGAACCGAATTCCTCGAAACCTCACTGTTCCTTCCAACCAAACCAGGAATAACAGCCCCAAATCGCTGAAGATTCAGTTCCAAAGGGTGATGAGTGTTGTTACTCTGGGAAGACAAAGACAAAGACAAAGGCTCGGGCTTGAACACCATCATTTCACTCGCATCATTGTAGCCATCACCAAATTCCCTAAGGTTCTGAAGCTGATAGAGAAAAGGGTTGTTGTGGTGGTGGTTGGTATTACTGTTGATAACATGAATTGCATCACCATTGACAACCCCTCCTTCGACAAACCCCATCATCAAATTGGAACCTTCTCCCTTAGCAGCGGGAGGTTGTTGGGTGGCACAAGCCAAGAAATCAGAGGGAAGAAGAGAAGGATCGTAGAGAGAGGTTAAATTTGGAGAAGTGGGGTGAAGGATAGAGGAAGATTCAAGGAAAGAAGGGTGGTTCTGAGGGAAAACTCTTAGCTTGTCCCTCCTACTTTGTTGTGGGACATGGTAGTGCTCAAAACCCTCAGCCATAGAAAAGAAAAGAAAAGAAAGTTAAAAAGAGAGGGGTTGGTGTAGTTGGTGATGATGTTGCAGATGAAGAAGGAGAAGAGGGAAAGCGAGTGGAGCAGAAGAGGTGACGGAAGTTGCAGAGAAGAATAGTGGAAGTGATGGTGACTGTGAAAGGAAAGGATATAATAATTATCATGATCTTATGCAGCAGAGAAAGTGGCGCAGTTTGTGACAGAGATACGTGAAGTGAAGTGATTTGAGAAATTGGGGTGTGGTATGGGGTTTGGTCTCTACACGCATCTGAAACCACTGCACACAAACTCACACACTCACTCACAAGCAAACACACCTTCTTTCTCTTTCTCTTTCTCTTTCTCTTTCTCTTTCTCTCTCTCTTTCTCTTTCTCTATGCACTGTTTTTAACAAGTAACTGTGGATTCTTCAGTTTCCTTCCCTTTCTCTCTCTTCAAACTCCAAAGGGAAGGTGTTCATGATACACCTTGGGGCTCGAGAAAGACCGGCTATTTCCGGTAATAATCGAACAACGTTGCTCCTGTGTGTTGCAGATATTTCTGACAACCGGGTTTCTCAGTTTTGTCGTCTTCTCAAGCCTCTTGTGTTCTGTCTTTATCAGTTTATTTTATTGTTTACTATTCAACACTCAGATTAGACAATCATTTACAATTATATTAAACTAAGATTTTACTCTTTTATATTTTACATGATAAATATTTTTTATCTATACTATCACTGTTATAGATACTTACTTTTATATAAATTAATTTCATAGTATCAATTTTATTTTATAATAAATTATTTATAATTTTCGCTAACTTTGAATAAAATAAGAATATATAAAGAAAAAGTTGTTGCTTATAGAAGTGACTAGTGTTAAATACAAATAATAATATAAAAAAATGAATAAAAGTGATAGGATGACGCACGTGATGAGAAGGGAAGGAACAGAGCGGTGAATGAAAGAAAGGGTTTTGCCGTTCTCAACACTCATCCTCTTCTGCATCACTACCCTTAAATGCCTCTATTCACTAAAATGGACTCCTCTTTCATCTGTTTTTTTTTAATTATTTTTTAATTATTTTTTAATTGAGGGTATGTAATGATAGAACAATAAAAAAATATTTTCAAACTGCCTCCTTATATTCCTTTTTTATAGCCTATGGATAATGAACTGAATTTTTTTTTGGGTCTTTCTTTTCACTCCTATATTATTTTTTTTTGGAGTGTTTCATCCTACACTTCCAAAATATCATCCTACTTTTCCAAAAATTTCACTTTTAACCTTCTGACATCTCATCATTATTCTGTATCTCCAACTTTTTAAAAATTTTATTTCTAACTTTAATAAATATTTTTCATTTTTTTTCTTTTTTATTAAAAACTCACTACCTTAATAATAATTTAATTTAATTTATTTTAAAATTTAAATATTATTTAAAATAATTTTGTATTTTAATAATTATTAAAATATAATTTATATTATAATAATTTTTATATTAAAAATATAAAAATAAAATAATAATAATAATAATAATAATAATAATAAATAATAATAAAAATAAATTTGATTTAATATATTCAAATATATTAAATTATAATAAAATATTAAAATAAATTAAATAATTATTAAATTTTAAATAAAAATAAAAATTTTATAAAACTTATTTATATATTAAAATCTATAAAATATGTTAATACTTTGCTTTTTATTTAAAATTTAATAAATATTAAACTTAAATAAAAATTATAATATATACTTATTATATTTATATATTTTAATAATTAATAAAATATAATTTATATTTTTAAAATAATTTTATTAAAAAAATTAAAAATTAATAACTAAAATAAGAATAAAAATAAAAATAAAAATAATACTTAAAATCTTATTTAATATATTTAAATATTTTATTTAATATTATTTTATTTGATATTTGATAAATAACGGTTTTAAAATTTTGTTTATTATTTAAATTTTAATAATTATTTAATTTAATTTAATATTTTAATATAATTTAATATATTTGAATATATTAAATATTTTATTTAATATAATTTACTTTTTTGTTATTATTTTTATTTTTAATTATTTTATTTTTTATTTTTAATTTAATTATTATTATAATTTAAATTATATTTTAATAATTATTAAAATATAAAATTATATTAAATAATATTTGAATTTTAAATTTAATTATTATTAAGGTGATATAGAGTTTTTTTAACAAGAAAAAAAAATAAAAATATATTTATTAAAATCAAAAATAAAATTTTCTATAAAGTTAAAGGTGTAGGATAATGATGAGATGTCAGAAGGTTAAAAGTGGAATTTTTGAAGGTGTAGGATGAGATCTTGGAGGTGTAGGATGAAACACTCTATCATTGGTTCATTCCTATCACTTGCAAATGATTGACAATAACAATATCAAGTAATTTTTATCTTATTCCACAAAAATAGATCCTTAAATCAACTTTGAAGCATAAATTAATCTAATGTATAAAGTTAAACTAATAATAATGTACAAAAGCATAAAACAATTTAGAAGCATAAACTTAAAATTTACTATATCCTAAAATCTACTACATACTATTATAAAATTAAATTACATATTTAGCTAGTGTTTTCCTCATGAGTTTAAGTAACTTCTCTGGAATTTGAGCAGTCATATTGAATCTCTGCATAAAACACAATGATTTCAATTAGTGTATATGAAATCAAAACTATAGAGAAAATAAAATTCAAACCTAAATAATATTGTTTGCCATCCACTGGTGTAATGTGCACGAATAGTGGTCATCATCCAAAACATGACGTAGTAACCACATTCATATGATCCCGTTTGTCTATTACACTACAATATATCATCATAATTATAAAATGTTAAGTAACATCTTTTTAATGGTATTTAATGTAACAAAGTATGGACTAAAATACCAAACCTTAAGGGGAACTCATGCAAGCTTTTTAGCTGTAGCAGTAGATCTCCCAGATAACATCATATGTGTTGTAAGGGAATTATTAAAAAAAATTGTTTTAGCATACATTTATATAACAAAGAAAGTTGAAACATTGAGCTTCTTACCAATCTACCACATGTCTAAGATGGTTGGGAAGAGACTTGTGCAATGAACAAAACCAGACAACAGTGTTCCCCGGTATGGAGATCACAAGTAGCTGTCAATGACGCCTAAAATTGGTAATAACTTAATTTTCATATACCAAAATTAATAAATGAAACTTTAAAGTTAGCAAACTTCACTTACCAAGGAGAAAATATATCTCCTTCCCCATTGTAAAGCAACTGGTGATGTATGTTTGGATAACATCAAATTTATTTCTTTCATGAGTCATAGAGGGGTCAGTGAACTCATATACATCATTGAACCCCTTTTTGTTACTGACATCAAACATATACCTAAAATGAAGAAATAATCTGATATAAGTAACTTGATAAAAAAGAATTATATAAAAAAGTTCTCATAAACTTACATCATCCACAGCTGAATGAGTGTAATATTAATTTTTTTCTCTCCCCGACGCAAGCTCCCTAACATCTTGCTGATGCAAGTACAATGGGATCTGAGCTTCTCTTCCAAATGTAGTAGAATCCCACTATACAATCATCGGCGCATCTGAAATGATGTTAGCAAGCTCGTCTAACGCACCAAAAGGGTTGTCCTCAGATAAAGAACATACCGGGCCAACAAGAACAACAACACGGCGGATGAAGAACGGTCCAAACCACAATAGTGGTGCACCTGGCAATGGCGACGGTGGCAGTGGTAGTGGTGCAACGGTGCGTCGGGGAGGCTAGAGTAGTGGCGACAGTGCTAGTGGTGCAACGACGCGTCGGGGAGGCTAGAGCAATGGCTACGGCGACAATGGTATAGCGGTGTGTCATGAAGACAAGGAGAAGTGGCGGCCATGGCGCCCAGAGGTTGAGCCAGCGATGAAGACAACAACGGGAGTGGGGTAACTAGCAGTGGGGACCGAGACGATGGCGGCGGTGGTGCAGCAGCAAGGCGACAAGGCAAAGAGCAGTGGTGGTGAACGGCAAGGGAGAGAGTGTTTCGCGTAGAGGGAAGAAGAACAATGGTGGTGAGCGGCGACAACAAGCGCAGTGGCGGCACGAGCACGAGCAATGGTGGAGAAGGCCGCGAGCGAGTTGTGGGAGAATGATTCTGTTTCACGGGGGAGAAGAAGATGAACAGGAAGCATGCTTCGACTTTCGCGAATTCAGAAATTTAAACATGATCTTGCCTCAATTCTCCACTTACCCGAGGCAAAACACCCTATACGCCTCGGTTAACCTATAAATTGATGCCTATGCGCTTCAGAAATAAATAAAAATAAATTCCTAAATGACATTTTTGAAAATTTCTTCAACTTATACGCCCCGGTTTGAATAGAACCGAGGCATAAAGAGCTTTCCACACCGGTTCTTTGCCAACCGAAGCATAAACAACTTCGAACAAAGAGAATAGAAACCTCCCATAATCAGAACTGTTAGTGCAAGGTAGGACATACTGCCTTGGTTTTGTGCAGAACCGAAGTAGTAGGTTAGGTTACATGCAAAAGTCAGTTTTTCAAAGGGGTAGGTGAGATTTTGGCAGAGTATTCAACATCGGTTTATTTTATAACCGAGGTAATATGAGTTATATGTTTCGGTTCCCTCTGAACCGAGACATATCTCGTCAAAACTACAAAAATGCTATCGCGTTTTGATAGGCTTCAGTTTCTCTTAAACCGAGGCGTATTGTGCGAGGTTAAATACTGTTTTTATTACTAGTGTGTTATTATAAAAATAGAAATATATTTTAGAGCTAATGCTTTTTCTTTTATGATAAGCTCTTTTTATTATTATAAGATTTTTTTTTCTTCTTTAAAAGATGTCTAGGTGCGTAGATGATCCAAATTTTATGTTTTGTCCTAACTTCACTAATAGAAAAAATAATTGTCTCTTCTTTTAAGTGTTTCCATCCTTGAATTTTGTGTACACGTTAATATAGTTATATGTATGGTCTCTTTCTAAAAAAAAATGTTGACTATTAAATAGTTATATATGTTTGAATATTTTTTAATGTAAGATATCGATTGAACTTCCTTAATAAATCAATAATTTTATTATGTCAGAGTTTAATACTTCTATTATGATAATTATGGGATTATTTATAGATCTATGGTTTTGAAATTAAAATTGATGAAAGTGTTTGAAGGTATTTTTCTCTTTAGAGTTATCAAGTTCATCAAGTGTTGTAAATGTCTTTTTTTTAATTGAGATTAAGACTCTTCTACTCATATAGTCTCTTATGATTGTATTAATAACATTTCAAAGAGTTAGTCTCAATTTTTCTTATCTCTTCTTTTAGACGAAAATTTTGTTGATGTTTTTCTCTTTCTTGATCATGATCTCATAAGATGAATCTTTGTACCTGACTTGTCTAGATCAAATTCTATTTTCTCTTTCAATGTCAAACACTATTTTGTCATGTGTTTGTAATTGTGGTGATATCATCAATGTCGACTAAGGTCTACATTCAATGGTGTTAAAAAGCTTCCTTAACTTAGAAAAATGGTCGATGTTCAAAACTTCTTCCAAGTTGTGTTCTTTATTTATGTTGCGATGAGTGAAATGTAACAATTATTGATTGTAAGGTTATGGTTCTTGATTGTGTTTTTTCTCATATACTTTCCTCTTAGTGAGGTATTTTTAGCTTGAACATTATTGTTAAAATCCTTGAATTTTTAAAATTGAATGAATTTGGCTACTCGTCACCTTAACTCATATAGGTGAGACATTGGTTTTACCACAAAGAATTTAGATTTAAGTATCGTGACCATATGGTACATGTTTGGGTTCAATTTTCTGATATTCATAGCTATTTTTCTAAATCATTCAAAAAAAACTTGCAAGGACTTTCATTTTTTGTCAGATGTTCACTAGTGTGATGAAAGCTAAGTAGTAAGAATGACTACTTGTGAATTGCATGTCAAACTTCACTACCAATGTGTTGAATAATTATGAAGTATGTGAATCAACTTACCATTTCTCCTTTGAGTGATATGGAAAATATCCAACTGAAGATGACATCGATAATGAGGATTTTTCTAGCTCAATAAGAAGGCACTCTCAATGATTTCATCCATGAAAGGGTGATACAGGCCCTTTCATAGTTAAAGATATATTAGTAAAGGGATGTTATTGTAATTCAAGCTTCTCACTATTGTCAACTTTTTTTCATCATATACGAGAGGGTCATGAGTATTACACCAATCATATAAAACCAACTCAAAAGTATATTACACACCAATTCAAGTATTTTATTGTCTTAAATACT
This sequence comes from Vigna umbellata, assembly GCF_018835915.1. The sequence continues at coordinate 98,530 of NW_025902003.1, forward strand.
TACACAAATACATTACTGCATAATTATATGTTTTGTCTCAACTTTTACACACAAAAGAATCAAATTCTACTTACCTTATCAATTGTAAAATGTCTAAGTCAGAATTCTCCAACCAATTCATTTTTATTTTTTACATACCTCATTATATTAAATTTTTCCATGTCTGATAACTTTTCTATCTCATCGAGTATTTTGGTTTAATATTTTATCTTTCTAAAATGATTACAAAACAACACGGCATCACATATTAACAAAATTATATATATATATATATTTAAATTCTTGGAGATTCTTATATTTGTAGATAAATATTAAATGGATTTTCTTATTAAAAATATCTCAATTTGAATTCTAAATTTTGAAAAATCGTAACAAAATAAAAAATATATAAAAATTTGTATTCTTTATTATATATAAAAAATTTATAATCTGCATTTTGTATTGTTGTACAATCCGTAAAATTAACATATACGATCTTCATAATATAAAACTATAACATTTTTTTTGCTCTATACTGTGTAGTAGTAAAGATTTATATTTATAGATTGTACAATTTATAAATTAAAAAATAAGAAATGACTTACCCCTGTGAATGCAGGAGAAACCACCTCCCACCACGATCAATGTCCACTAACCACGAGTCAGCACCACTAGCCACCAAAAAACGCACCACTAGCCAACAAAATACACACCACAACCATACTCCAAACCAAATACAATCCAATAATCTAAACCATACTCCATTTTTATTTATCTCATTAAGGGAATAGCTTATATTTCAAGGACTATGGAAGTGCATCAAGAAAATATAAAGGTGCAGGTAGCAGAACTTGATACATGGCTGAATCAAGTCAAGGTGAACATGATTATTTTAAAGAAACCAAAACCAAAACTTCTTAGGTGTTACTCCCTCCACCACCACAACTTGCTTCCTCCACCACCCCATTCCCCTTTTACCCTTTTCTTTATTTTTTCATTCCTATTTTACCCTTATTAAAATTTTAGTTTTAATATTATTTAAAATCTCACGTGAACATTCATTCTCTTTATCATTTTTCCCTCTTTCTCTTTATTATTTTTCCTAGGTTGTCTCTTATGTTTCACTATCCTTGGGTTGTCTCTCATGTCTCACTTCTTCTTTTCTTTTATAGAATTGTGACGTGAGAGTGTGGTGGACTTTGTGTTTAGTAAGATTGAAAGTGGGAAAAGCAATTCATCCGTGAGTGTGGTGATGCTTCAAGGTGCTGGTTCAGAGACGTGAAGGTGCATAATAAAACCCTAAAATATAAACCGTATAATCTTTAAACGGATGTTGACATCCGTCGACGGATGCTCACATCCGTTTAAAGATTACGGTTTATATTTTACAGTTTTTTTATATTGATTTTGAAGATATTTAAATAATATAATTTATATTTTTTGATATATTATTTTTGAATATATGTTGATGTATTTTAATAATGTATTTTTGAGGATCTTTATTCTTATTAGTATATATGTAGATTTTTTTTTTATAGTTAGGGTTTTTGTATAATATATATTTTTATATATGACTTTTTGTATTCTTTAATAATTTTATAATTATATAAAAAGTTATTTATTAGTTTAATTATATGAAATATATAATTTTATTATTTTATTATTTTTATATTTGTTTGATTAATTATTAATTATATTAATAAGATTTATTATAATTTTATAGGTGATTATTGTTTAAAATGGATGAATATCTTCATATGGATTCTCAAGTTGGTTCTAGTTTGATATCTGATTTCTCTTCATTCATTGGTAAAGTTGGAGAGGGAGATTTGACAAATAAATTTACCACAAATGAAATATTTCGTTCACGGGAGCACTTAATTGCATGGGTAAGAGGGATGACTTATGATTTAGGATTTGTTGTGGTAATAGTAAGATCTGATATAGCTACTGGTGTACGGGGAAGAAAAACGTTTGTCATACTTGGATGTGAAAGAGGAGGGAAATATCGGAAATACAAAGCCCATGTGGTGCCTAGTGTATACGGGACTCATAAATGTGAGTGTCCGTTTAAATTAAAGGGTAAACCAGGTTCAGACGGTGATGGATGGGTGTTGAAGGTGATGTGTGGACATCACAACCATGATTTGGCTGAAACTTTAGTTGGACATCCTTATGTTGGCAGGTTAAATATGAGTGAGCAGTCATTACTGGTTGATATGACAAAGAGTAAAGTTACACCTTCAAATATTTTATTAACCCTCAAACAAAATAATGATCGAAATGTCACAACGATTAAACAAATCTACAACGCAAGACAAGCGTATAAACGATCATTGAGAGGGTCCAGAACTGAACTACAACAACTTATGATGTTGTTGGATCGGGATAAGTACATTCATTGGAGTAGGTGTGCCGACGATTCAAAGGTTGTTA